>QLOI01000264.1:0-57718 GCA_003313605.1 Tuber umbilicatum | reverse complement strand
TACGTTTGACAAGTCTATCGTCTTCTACTGTCTTTGACACGATAGCTTGGTCTACGGACTCCCGTGATGAGACACTTAAGCCATTGGCACATACAGGCGCTACCTGTAGCCACTGACAATGAACACCTCAATCAAGACAAGACTACTACGATCTAGAGCTCGCTAACAACCTCCAGATATCTTACAGTCTTTCAGAGACATACGGGAGTCGAAAGTCTACCACTTAACCGGAGGCCTCCAGGGCTTCCGGTATACCTTACCTACCTACCACCGTAGGCTTATAAGGATCAGTGGTGTATGCACTCGAGAATCACTTCTCGTGTAACCATTCGATCGCCCCATGCCCCCTCATATATCCTGTGAACCGCTTCCGGTCGGAAGGACCGCGACAACGTATACGGTATTACGCCGCCCTCTTCAATCATAGGCTTTTACTAGTAAATCAGCAACTTCCCTACAGTTGGCCCATGACGCGTTGTCTGTACGTCGGGGCCAGAGGGGGGTGTTGGACTCAGATTTCTCAATGTTCGCCCAAGGCAAGATTTTCTCTGGTTCGTAGCCCAACAACGGATTACCCGATTGAGCCCAGATTGAACCTCCTATATAATCTTGCGTAACAAACAATCCTATGACTTTTCCCGAAACTTCGCATAACCATTTACACCCAAGGTAGGGTAACTCCTATACAAAAGTAGGGTAACCTGTTTACCAAGGTAGGGTAACTATACTCCCTAAGGTAGGGTAACTACCTGCCTTAGGTAGGATAACTCGCCGGAACTCTCGGAGACCTTCCGAACTCGCAGTGTAGACTTCCCTACCTACCCGGTATATCTTTTCTCGTTCGCAGTCTAAGCATTATCATTTGCTTAGTCCACATGGTAACCCTTTGATAGAGTTTCCCGACTAGCCTAACCGTAACCCTTCCGGGCTCCGGCATGGGATAAGACTAAGTCTACTGTAAGATCCCGCAGGGTCGTTACAGTTCACAGGTCGTCACTCTCTTTCATATTGACTTCCCTTATGCCCAAAGTGAACTAGTCTATTACTACAGTTACTGAATGCGAGAACCGTTCATCAGCGGATGTTGCGCAAACGAATAAGGTTTTTGCAAGTATGTATGAACTAATCTATTATGAGTAAAGTTGCCAAGGGGATCACAGGATACTAGTCTTATGAGGATAGAGTACAGCTAAAAATATACTTATAAAGTATAGTGTGAACGCCCTGGTGGGAGACGGACCATGGGGATAATTCTGACTGAGAAAACAAGGGGTGGGATGTCCATAATACTCCAGTCCCAACCCACCAAACTAAAAACAGCCAGGAAAAGAACTGAACAATCCACAAAAACCAAAAGCAAAACAGCAAACGAAAAACAGCAAGTGAAAAACGGCAAGAAAGACAGCAAGCGAAAGACAGAGGAGAAAGAACCGAAACAAGCCACAGGTGCTCAAAAAGTAACCTCTCAATTAGTGAACTACATCGCCTGTAAGACTTCATGTTAGCCATATCATATCAAGGTAAACAACCTTTAAGCTAAAGCAGAAATCAGCGGGAGAAGGAGAGGGTTGCAAAACAGAGACAGTGCTGCCGTTTGGAAGAGCAGCTCTGCCTGCCTGATAACCGTGGAGGCTGAATCGGAATCCGGATCATCATGGGATGGGGGAAGGCTGCGCGATGAGCAAGACATGCTGGACGTTGGAGCTGCCTTCCTGGGAGTGTTGATGGCCATCCAGGTAGATGGTCCAGCTATTTTCTTTAATCAGCATTTCCGATGATAACGGCCGCTAAAATTTGCCTGCCGGACCTCAACACACTAGTGTTTTGAGTCTGCTAGATAGAGAGAAGTGTAACGACCCTACTGAATCTTACAGTAGACTTAGTCATATCCCATGCCAGAGCCCGGAAGGGTTACGGTTAGGCTAGTCAGGTAACCCTATGAAAGGGTTACCAGGTGGACTAAGTAAATGGTAATGCTTAGACTGCGAACGAGAAAAGGTATACCGGGAAAGAAGGAAAAGTCTACGCTGTGAGTTCGGAAGGTCTCCGAGAGTTCCGGCGAGTTACCCTACCTTAGAGCGTATAGTTACCCTACCTTGGCAAAGAGGTTACCCTACTTTTGGATAGGAGTTACCCTACCTTGAGCGTAAAAGGGTACGTGAAGTTCTGGGAAAAGTCATAGGATTGTTTGTTACGCAAGATTATATAGGAGGTTCGAATCTGGGCTCAATCGGGTAATCCATTGTTGGGCTACAAACCGAAGAAAATCTTGCCTTTTGCGAACTTTGAGAAATCTGAGTCCAACACCCCCCTCTGGCCCCGATGTACAGACAATGCATCATGGGTCAACTGAAGGGAAGTTGCTGGTTTACTAGTAAAGGCCTATGATTGAAGATGGCAGTGTAATACGGTATACGTTGTCGCCATCCTTGCGACCGGAAGCTGTTCGCAGGAAATATGTGGGGGCATGGGGCGACCGAATGGTTACACGAGAACTCATTCTTGAGTGCATACACCACTGATCCTTATAAGCCTACGGTGGTAGGCATGTAAGGTATACCGAAAGCCCGGGAGGCCTTCAGTTAAGTGGTAGACCTTCAACTCCCATATGTCTCCGAGAAAAAAACTGTAAGATGTCTGGAAGTTGGTAGCGAGCTCTAGATCGTAGTAGTCTTATCTTGACTGAGGTGCTTATCGTCAGTGGCTACGGGTAGCGCCCGTATAAGCCAATGGCTTAAGTGTCTTATCACGGGAGTCCGTAGACCAAGCTATCGTGTCGAAGACAGTAGAAGACGATAGACTTGTCAAAACGTAATGGCACCATTGAATGGTTGTCTACGAGACTTGCATAGACAAATACGAATGGAACAGTGAGTTCGATATTAGACTAGCTTATCAGTAACCTGTTTGTTCGCCACTAACAGAACAGCACTATGAAGAGTTTTCTCCTGCAGTCGATTGCATGTATCAGGATACTGCATGAACACTTCACGTCGGATAATGAACTAGCAGAGCCGGCTGATATTCGGTAGAATGTTAGCCCGAGGCCCGGAGGAGATGGGCATGCTCGCGATAGTGGTGAGCTTAGGAGTGATGGAGAGGGGCTGGCAATATAATTCTACTTAAGTATATGCGAGACCTCTTCTTCTAAGACGATCAACTATCCTCTCAAGAACTTATTGAGTAAAGCTGCGGCTTAACGATATTAAGTTTCACCGTTAAGGTTTTCTCTCTTACATATTTGTTCTTCACTTTGCGTACGAAGGAAGCTTCGGTACGGCCGCATCCTTGGGATCCATCTTCCCACAGGGAGCCCCCGTTACAAGAAGCTTACCTTGGCTGGGTGGGCGAGTCTTTCGCTTCTTGGCCTGCTGTTTCGCGGTGGACACGGATCTTCCAGGTTGGCGGACAGTGTCCTCATCGTCATCGTCGTCGTCATCGTCGTCTTGACCCCCAGGCCGGTGGACTGCGTCATCATCATCATCTTCATCTTCACCCTCAGGCCAATGGACAGCGTCGTCGTCATCGTCGGCATCTTTATCCCTCCCTGCCCCCCCCTCCTCATCCTCTTCCTCATCTTATCCCTCCTCCCCCTCCACCCCCCTTCTCTTCCTCCTGCTCCTCTTCAACCTCCTGCTCCTCCTCCGGACCACGATTATCCCGATTTCCATATATCTATCCATGCAGGAGAGGCATTCCAGGCTCACCGGGGTTACGATGGCACCGGAACAACAAGTCCATCTGTTCGTTCGGCGGACTCAGCCCCCACCAGATGTGGACATGTCAGCTGGACAGGATGGGAATCATCTCGGAAATCGGAAGTGGTTGCTCCGGATTGTTGAGGAGCAGGATTGTGCCATACTGCGTTGTGCCAACGAGATGACGATACCCAACCCCACGTGTCACCACTCTTCCTATTTGAAGGAGCAAGTGGAGCAGGGTGGGTTCCGTCAGCTCCAGCCAGGAGACCGCTCCCCTGGTCTGCCACTGTACCTTGTCCAACCAAGACGGGAGTGGACCGTCCGGGCGGAACCCTGATGGTACATCAAACCAAAGGCGCGGATAGCCTGTGGACCCGCAAAACCTATCATTTGCATTAGCATAAACTATACGTCTCCCGCAGACCGTTTGAGGCAGCTTACGGTCGTTTCGGGCAGCGGCGGCGGTGGCCACGGCAGGAAGAGGAGGGGCGGGAGCAACAGCCAGGCCCAGGGTGGTCAATGTTCTCGAATGCTCTTTTGCTATGTCTTTCAGCAAAAAATCCAAACACTCGGTAAACAACCTCCCCCTTGCTGTGTTGACCACCCAGCGTGGTGCCATGCCATTGCTGGCATTGGGTTCCACTGTTATGGCGTAGGTCTGAATGGCCGCCCACCGGGCCGGCGTTGCGTCCCTGTACCCCGAAATCTGCTCGCGCTCCATCTTGCACTTCACGGGGTTCCTCCAGGTACTATACTCCAGACTGTAGGTAGCCGAGATTGGGAACTGGCAGACTTGCTTGTACCAATACACATCGCCATCGTTTTCATAGCCTGGTGTTCTTGGGCAAACAAGTCCACTTCTTGAGGCTGGCATGGGTGGATTGGGGTTTTTTTTTTTACTGATGTAAAGCTGTCAGGTAAAGCAAAAACAATACGCAGGAATAATGATTGAATTCCGTACACACCAGAACCGAAGTTAGAAAGGTCTGACAGTTGATGGGCGGTCCGCAACTTGCGTAGATCAAAACAGCTGTGCGGAGGATTATCAACTGTGGGCATGTGAGAGTTATTGAATTGAATTGAGTACTTACCAGTGAAGGCTTGGTCCGTGGCCAGTCTGTGTCTTTGTAGATGGGGGGTGGGTACGTTGGTGCTCGATGGATGCGTTGCTGAAAGGAGAGATTTTTTGATGGGAAATGGTATTGGGAGGAGATAGAGGGATGAGCGAGAAAGGAGTGGAGAAAGGAGGGGCAAAAGGAGGGAAGAAAAGGGGTGGGTTATATATGGTACCCTAAAAAGAACTTTGGTCGGTTGAATCAGGTTTGAACACTATGCAATCATTGGCATCTTGAAAGGCGTTTCACGTGACTGCGCGGGCGAAAATAACCTTTTAAGCCGCAAGGGAGCCACAAAACGTGATGAACGTCCTACTTAATATTGCTTAACATACTAGAGGGCTTGAAGTAGGACACTATACTTGAAAGAACTAATGAACACTTGAAAGCTAGAAACGTTACTCTAAAATCTTATATTATACCAGGAAGCCATCTCAAGCTACAAATGACTGGAAAAATATGCGGCAAGATGCCCGCGGCTTGTCACTCACTGCTGGGTAGGAGGCAGACGTTCTTCGTCCGAGGAGAACCTTTTTTTGCTAATATTGTATCCCTCTCCCTAATCCTCCTTCTCCTCCTCCTCTTCCTCCTCCTCCCCCTCCTCCTCTCCCTCTTCTGTCCTCTTCTTCTCTGCTACAGGATTGTCAGAGCTGTCCCGATTATTCCGAGACTGATATCGCTGACCACTCGCGGGAGGAGTTCCATCTTCGTTATCAGCATTACGATGGCAACAAAAAAGACGTTCCATTGGTTCATTCGGCTGACTCAATGACCACCAGATACCAGCGGGCCGGCTCGACCGGATTAAAATCATTTCTGAGATGGGCAGCAGCTCCTCCGGATCGTAGAAGCGCAAAAGCGTGCTGTACCTGGTCGCCCCAACGAGCTAGCGATATCTGATTCCGCGCGCTATAACCCGGTCGATTACCGCATGCAAGTGCTCTAGGGTGGCCGCAATCAGCTCAAGCCAATAGACTTCTTCACGTGTCTTCCACTGCACCTTGCTCAGTCCTGGAACTAGTGGTTCCCCAGGCCGGATCTTAGAAGGTATATCGACCCAAAGGTGGCCGGAGTGTGAGACAGTCAAACCTGCGAGATTCAAATTGGCATATTAGATATAGGTTAACTGCGGATATTTTTAGTAAACTTACAATCATTACCGGCGGCACTGGCGGCAGGAACAGGGATGGCAGCGGGAACAGGGATGGCGGGAGGAAGGGCCTGGTTCATCGCTTTCACAGTTTGCGAATGTTTTTTTGCAACATCGTTGAGCAAGTAATCCAGATATTCCGTAAAACGTCTTCCCCTTATTGTGTCTTTCTGCCAGTATTGCGCCCTACCATTACTGGCAATTGGTTCAACGGTCAGTGCGTATTCCTGGAGTCTTGCCCATTGGGCCACACTCAAGTGCCGGAAGCTCCGGATTCTTTCGCGCTCCATCCAACGTTTGATAGCATTGTGCCAGGCATGATACTCCGGACTAGAAGTGCCCGGATTCAGAATGCAGCAAATGTGTTTGCACCAGCGAATGTCGCCATCATTTTTGTGGCCCACGGTCCTAGGACAAACGAGACCAGCCTTTGATTGTGGCATTGTAATTGCCGGTGGGGGTGGCTTGGGGGGGGGGCAAGAGTTTAGAGGGGTTGTGGTGAGTGGGTTGAATTATTCTTAAAACAAGGTTTGTCCGCGAGTGACAGCTGGTATAAGAGCCTGTGGATGAAAAATGTGGGGGGTGTGGGGAAAAGATTGAGCTTGCAGTGAATGAGAAATGATATGGAGAGCAGAGGGAAGAAAGAAGACATTGTTTTTATAGCCCATGGGAAGTTTTCGTCTGGTAGACATAACTTGTACGCTGTTCAAACAGGGAAAGTTCATAGCTGCATGTGACGTTGTCTTGAGAACTTGTAACACTTGAAATAGGCTTTCAAGCCACATGGAGCCGTGGGTGGGCCTCACAGGCGCGCCAACATCCTACCCTTGTGTAGCATAAACACCAAAGTTGAAATAGGTCGCGTGGAACAGCAGACTGGAACTCTTGATTTTTAAATTTTACAATCAATCTGCCAACCGCCCGCAGGTAATATTCATCTCCTCAGCTCCCGGCAGTCTACTGTGATACAGCTTGAAACCTTGAAGGACAGGAGCAAGTGAAAGCGATTATGGTCCCAACGACAACAAAATGTTCTTACTGTCGGCGGCATTATCAACGAGCGGGCGCGTACGAAACACATATTAAGACAATGCATAGAGATGTCATGCTTTCTCGCCGGATGGCTACTCGCTCCAGATTAGCAAGCTCATCCACTCAGGCATCTTTTATGCAGCCTGAGAATGATGGCGTGAACGGACGTGTCTTTTCCATGGGAGATGAATTCGCAGATGTCTGGGGAAACTCTGACTATGAGTCTGACCCCGCGATTCTAGCCAGCTATTCTGGAAGCCAAGGTGCGGCAGATGACGGTGCACAACATGATTCAGACCCAGAGGACGCGCAGGACGTTTTGTACCCGCCTGATAAGTCGATGCCATCTGGTTGGCAAACCATACCAGGTACTGGCAGAGCACTTGGCAATGTTGCGGAATACGTGGAGCTCAATCAGGCCATGCTTCAAGAGCCGTGGAGCTCTTTTTCGTCCGAACAAGACTTCAATTTGGCTAGCTGGTTTGTGTGGAGTAAGATGGCAGTGTTACGAAATAACGATTATTTTGGCAAAGGCTTAGGTGGTACTGAGCCGCGATCATTTCGGTCTGCGTATACAATGCAAAAGCATCTCAAAGTGTTGGATCCATTCAGAGAACATTTGTCATGGGTTGAGGCCACTCTCGAGAGTGACGGGCGTTCAACCACTTAATACTATCAAAATATTGAATCTTGCGTCCGCTACCTAATCCGCCAGGTGGCGTATAGGGAGGCTATGGTTTACGCACCAGTTTGTGAATATGATTCCAGTGGTGACCCGTTGTATTCGGAGATGCATACGGCAGAGTGGTGGTGGGAAGTTCAAGTATGCTAAATGTTGCCCGATTACTTGCTTTTATAATCCTAAGTTCCGGGTATAGCAAGTACTTCCAGCCGGTTCAAAGGTAGTTCCTATTATCGGACTATCTGACTACACCCACCTTACAAACTTCTCGGGAGACAAGAAAGCGTGGCCAGTATATGTGACCATTGGCAACATCCTTTCATGGACGCGAAACTGCCCGACTAAGATGCCAATCCTACTCCTTGCTCTACTATCTGTGCCCCCAAAGTTTCCCACAGAATCAGCCCGCGCCGACGAATTGCAGCGCCAGACCAACGCAGATGCATTACGGGCTGTCTTTGATCTTGTCTTAGCCCCCTTGGAGAGGATTGGGCGAGACGGAGTGGTCATGGACTGTGCAGATGGGAAAAGACGTCTATGCTTTTCAATCTTGTCTGCCTGGATTGCAGATCATGTTGAGCATACTGTGTTGCACGGAATAATCAACAGGTCATGCCCAAATTGTGAAGTTACAGCCAGAGAACTTGGACAGGGTCCGGATCACACATATAAGGCCCGCAATCACACTATTTATATGCTAAAGACAACGGAGTATGAGCAAACAGGAGCTACTGATATTACGGACTATTTCCACCAAATTGGAATAAAAATAGGCCACAATGTATTTACCATACTCTCCCGAGTAAACCCTGCCGACCAGCATAAACCTGACCTTTTAGCCAACATCTACCTGGGACTTTTTAAGCATATGATAGAATGGATGGAAGGATTCCTGAAGAAGCATAAACGGTAAAAGGAATTTGATGAGGTCTGGAAAGTGTTGCCATCTTATCCTGGATTCAGCGTACCAACAAAGTCATATCGAGAAGTCACAGAATGGCAGGGCAAGGAAATGTGAAATCTTAGCCACTGTATCGCAGCTGTATTGGCGTCGGCTCTGCGGAACCCAGACAGTTCTCAGCAGCAACCTTTCAAATGGGCGTTGCGGTGCTTCTGCTCACTGATCGCTTTCAGCCTGATGGCTCAGTATCCCAGTCATACATCAGAGACACTTTGGTATATAGGACAGTATTTGCGGACTTTTCATGAAACAAGAGATATATTTCTTGAGTTCCGGGCATCTAAGGCTACATGCGCACAGGCACGGCGCCAGAATCGGGAAGTGAGGGAAAGGATTCCCAACGAGCAGACAACTTTGGTCCGTGATCGATTTACAGCAGAAGGACGTCGACACCAGGACCAGGGCGGGCTAGAAAGGGCGGATCAGCTGGACGAATTGATATAATGGAAAAACCACTTCAATTTCATTAAGATGCACTACTTAAATCACTTTGAACCACAAGTCCGACGTTTTGGGTCTCTTTTGATGTATTCTACCAATATTGGTGAGCTGGCACATGAAGAGCAAATCAAAAAGGGCTACCAGAAGTCAAACAGGAACGATGCAGCAAGGCAGATCCTGGCAGGGTATGGCCGCCAGCATGTTGTTGGAGTGAGGTTACGCACGATAGAGGCACTTAGGAAGGCCGATAATACGGTTCTATTAAGAGATACTGACATCAGGACCCAAAATGATATGGCACAATCTACCCCAGGCGATGGTGCTCTATGACGAGTTCTGAAAGGTCGGATTCCTGGTGTTGGAACCATTATAGAGCTTTGCCAAGCACTCGACATACCTTACGACGACATGGCGCCGATGTTGATAATGGATATCCGGCAGACAGCAGTCATGAGCCAGAGGCTACCTGCGGACCCCAGCGAACTAAGGTATCTGCCCACCAAGTAATTTACAATGCTAGAAATCCCAGTACCAGATTCTCAAGTGACTGACGTCTTCCAAACTCATCGAGTACGCTGTACCGGAAAGCAGTTATTCCGGAACACCGGTGCGCGGAATGATTGGGTCTGAATCCAGCTTGGGGGATCAGATCTGTATGGGGATTTGCGTGGCCACGCGGTAGCACACTTGTTAGGACTATTTAAGATAAGAAATGTCCGGGCTGAGGTGGTCAGTCCGCTAGTGATGGTCCAAGTACTGGAACCCGTGAACGGGGGTAGATTTCATGAATTTAGCAGATATATAAGAGTCCGCAAGCGGACTAGCGGGAGGGACCTAATGATAATTAAGATCGGAGTCGTGGTGGGACAGGTACATGTTGTTCACTATGGGGATAGGCAATGGCTAGTTAATAACAGGATTGATCTGCAGACATTTAATGAATTTTATTAAGAATTTCTATGTACATATAGGAGTTCAAAGAACAAAAAAAGATTAAACGGACATAATTGGTCAGGACAAACACGCAAGATAGTGGATGCGGTGAGTCGTCAAATAAATACAGGTCAACACCCGACGGAATTGGAAACCTTGGAGCCCATGAGGGAAGGCGGAGAGGGGTCATCAGGGGAATGAATTCCTAGAATAAAGTACCAGGGGCCACGGGAGGCCAGCAGACGATAAGGAACCGCGAGGATGGCAGATGGTGCAAGCAAAAAAGCAGGATTTTGTCGGACGCGGGAGGATGAATTTAGTGCGCGTCAGGCGAAATAAACAGGTGTGAGACTTCAGGAGGACAAAAATAAGACAAGTAAGATATGGGAGGCGCCTGGTGGAAGGGATGCTGAGGAAGAATGCAGACGAAAAGGGTTCGCATCACGTGCATTGGATGGAGAATAAAGTCGCAATACGTGTCATAATACAGTGGGTGCAGGAGAGTAATGAAGGTACGCATCGGGAAGCAAGGGGTGAGCAGGGCTAGTGGGGTGGCCGGTCTTCGTCCGGACGCGGATCTATTTCATCCAATGCAAATTCCTTTTTTGCTAATGTCTACTCTGCTGTACACTTCCATTATGGCTAAGACAAATTCGAAACCGTTGTCGGCTCAGGTCGCACGGTTAGCTGATGTCCTAACGAGGGCAGTGGAGAAGTCTTTCGCTCAAGAGGCGGAGATTTCACAGTTGAGGCACCATGTTTCAGCGCTTTCTGCTCACCTGACTTTCGCCGAGAAGCAGTTGGCGAGGTATCATGGCATGGAGATTGCCGTTTGTGTTGTGTGCAGGGGGGCTCACAATTCCCAGAATTGTGAGCTAGGATTTGGACAGAAGGTGGAGTTTGTAGGTGGGGATGACGTGGACCCGTTCGTGATTGAGGAAGAGGAGGTGGCGGTGGCACGGGTGAGGCTGCCTGGCGTGGCATCTTTGGTGGCTTCTTCGGAGGTGGCTGAGGATGACATGTTGGTGGCTGAGGAGGAGGTGGCTGAGGTGGTGTCCTCCGCTGAGGCGGTGCAGGTGCCTGACCCCAAGAGGGGGGAGCCCTCAGTCGCTTCGAATTTGGAAGAGAGGAGGAGGAAGAAGAAGTTGAGGGAGCGTCAGCGTTGGCTGGCGAAGAGAAGGGAGGAGTTAGAGGCAGTCCGAAAGGGTATGGTTGTGTTCCAGGCTGGGAGTTATGTGAGAAGCGGGAGGGAGATCCCGCGGGAGTTTATCAAACAGGATGGGGATGAGGATGTTGTTGTGGTGACGGGTCCTAGGATGGGTTCGACAGGCATAAGTAGGGGTATGGGAGTGGTAGGCTGGATTCCTAGGGGTCCCGGGGGTGGGGGGTTTGGTATTTGTAGGGCTTTTGGATGTGGGTGGAGATATGAGGCAAATGGAAGTTGTCATTTAGGAAGAAGGGGTTCAGTTTTTTTTGTTTTATTTTGGGTGTTTCCCGTGCGAGGGTTAAGTGAGGGTGGTGGATGGGTGGCTTTCCTTTGTTGGGGAGTGCTGTTGGGAGACGCTGGATCTGACATTATCTCAGGTTGTTGCAATTGGCTCTTGATGGAATATCTCAGTAGGAGAAGGTTGCTTGAAGTGACCTGCGCGGGGATTCTTGAGGGTGCCCTTGATTCGTTAGAGGGTTATTACGGAAGACTCTCCTTTGGTGAACAGAAAAGCGTTTAGTACTGTTATTAGCTAGTTGTAGTTGACGATAGTTAATAAAGTTAAAAAGTTTAAAAAAAAACAAGAATAAAAATAAAAAAAAATAAAGAGTCTTCGTGATGGGGTGTTGTAGATTTGTCAGCGACCTCGGCTTGCAAAAGTTGAAGAGGGTGTTCGAGCGATCGCATTATTTTCCGATTCACAACACCCTTTGTTTGTCCTACCATAACTATATTATTTCTCCTTTGAGCCTGTGATACAGCTATTCTACAAGGGTAAAGTGATCCGGAAAGCAGAAATATGCCACACCCAAAAGCCAGCGAAAAACGAAATGCCGAGAAATGACCAATACGGAAAAAGGAATGATTATCGCATTCTTCTACTACCTGTGCAACATTTTTCAAGTTGCACAGCTTATCGGGCACCCCTGGTCAACTGTGAAAAGCTTTCTGGTCCGGGCTACTGAGTGCATGTCACTTGACAATTTGCCACGATCTGGCCAGCCCCCTGTTCCCACCCAATCCCAGCGTCGCACAATTTTCCAAGCCGCAAAATTGAACTGGAAGATGAATAGAAGGGATTTCAGAGACAGATATGCTCATGGAGTGTCCTTGGAGACAGGTGAGTGATAATTCATGATGCGCCGGGCTTTTTTTTACTAACTAAATTTCTAGTTGACCGTGTTCTAAGAGAAGCAAATCTGAAAAAATGGATAGCAAAGTCAAGGCCAAGGTTGAAGCCAGAGCATATTGCAAAGGGAGTGAAGTGGCGGCTGTTCTAGAAGCTAGAGGAGGATATACAAAGTATTAACTGATGTAATGGATAATTTCTTTTATTTTTTTAAATTAATTTTATATACTTTTAGCTCATTAACTCATGATCGTTGATGGTTGACTGTCGATCGTGGACCTTTGATCGTTGCAACGGCCGGGCGGCAACCCCACCACCGGGCATCAACGCAATTAAACATGTCTCAGATCACGAAGACTTTTGCCGAGTGGCAGTAGTTTGTGCCACGAGCTTCCTATCTCCCCCTCTTTCAGTGAACTTGAACCTATACTCTCCCGCTCTGTAATACCGGGGCTTCTGAGATAAAAAGAGAGTTAGAAACAAATAGAGAGATTCCGGAGCGGGGAGTTAGCATAATTCTAGCTTATCGCAACTGGTACGAGGTTAGGCTTTTCGCCTCGCCTAGGAGATAGCCTATCATGCGTTGGGCTCCAACCAAGCTAAGCGAGGAATTTCCCTGTTCGCTATAGAAGTTATCACCCCACAACAAACCATCAACCATGTTTTCTCCTCTAATTATTATCAACAATCCCGACCGTAATCGGACTGTGGGAAAAATATCAAGGAAGTCAAATTTACCAGCGCCGCTATGCAATAACGACAAACAAATCGAGTTTCTCTACTTTACCGCCGGCACACATTCTCCGGTACTCGAGTACAGTACGAGCTTGGCGACAAAATTCGTGGCCCTCCCCACGTTTTAAACCAAAAGTAGCCTTTTCCACACAGCTACAGCTCATTCAAAAGCATTAAAGAACGGAGGAAATTCATACCATAATGTAGGAAATTACCTAGACTTTGTGGGTAAAAATTAACCGAATTTCCTCCCTACATGTTAATGACTGGGAGCCTAGTCATCCAGATTGAACATGGTTGCAATGCACCTTTTGTATGGGGACACCATACAAAATTGAAGGTACCTTTCAACCACTGGCATGCTTTAGGGAATTGTGACATGGACACCTATTAACACAGCTTGATACTTATGGGTAGTAACATCTGGATGTCTGTAAAGATGCTGGTGAATTTTTCCATTTTTTGTAGAGCAACAAAGCTGTGATTATGCAAAGTGAAAACTCCCATTTTTACTGTAAAGCATGGGGGGGGGGCACGAATTTTGTCGCCAAGCTCGTACAGTACAGTATTGGGGAACTTGTGGAAATTGTGTGTGAGCAATATTTTGATTGCCTAGATTGCTCTCAAGGTAGTGATGAGGTGCAGTTTATGGTTTTTGCAGCCGTGATTAAGCATTCTACTAGATAAACCTAGCCCACCCGCACTGTCCCGGAAGAACTCTGAAATCCCACTTTACCAAGTTCGTCTATTGTCACAGTAAACAGTCACAGAGGTAACGATACCCAACGCAGGATGTTTCCCGGCAGGCTGGATTCGATTTGGTTCCCTTGTGTGAAGGAGTGGTTACGAGGCACTTGGATGTTTTGGCTTGGTCCGGAATACTACTGGTAGTGTGGCTGATAGACAAAATACAGTAGTCACGTGGGTCCGATAAGAAAGCCTAGGTGAACACTTTGGCTCTTGGACTTATCTGACAACGTGACTATCTTATCTATCTGCCGCGCCCATACTCGATTCGGGTTGACTGTTCGGCTTCGACCACAAAGTGTGCAGGTGGTGCTTTCCCGATGTCCAAGTACGAGTACGGATATGGGATAGGCGAACATCCTGTACTTTTGCTGGATACGATCTAATTTGTTTCATTCATAGTTGGCAATTGCACCATCGCCGAGTAACATTATCGGTTTCTTATCTTTCTCCATCCGAGGTGTTTGTGGGCTCTACTTTCGCTTAGACTACCGTATTACCTTCCCTTACTCCAGGGATGTTTCCCTATCGGGAGGCGGCAGGCGGGAGACTCTATCCAGCGCTGCGCCGAAAAGCACGGTGGAGTGTGACGAGTAAAACAACATGAGAATGGACGGAAAAAAATGAAAAAATAAAAAATACAAAGAATTTACCAGAATCCAGTAATATAACAGAACCTTCACATACGATTATAAAACTTCTTTTCAATACGATTTATTCACCTTCCTGCTGCTGCCTGTATCATACGTTTACGGTACGGAGCGGTATCATTTCGCCCGACTCAGGTTGTCTTAGCAATAATTACTAGGCTTAACTTCTGATCGGTTGAAGTCGGTTTAGTGCGATCCCTAGGCGTTCAGGCCGAGCCGTGGTGAAAGTATCACCATAGCTCTAGAGATTGAGAGAGAGGGGCCTTGCTGCCAGGTGTGTTGTCAAAAGTCCACCGCTCAGTACGAACTATCGCTGCCGCGTAAATTTATAATAACTCGCGGACCCAGTGGCGGACCAAACCGTCCTGATATGTGAGGGGAAGTTCATCAAGTAATGTTATTCCCGGGTCCCGGCGACGGAATTCTCAATCTACCGAAGGACCCGCCTTTAGTTGGATACTTTGCCCCATAATAAGAACAAGATCGGCTAACTTATGGTGGAGTAGGGAAATTCGGGAAAGCGGTCAAATTTAAGTTTGGTGAAGTGTTAAGATTTTGGACCAAGTCACCGGTTCTTGTAATTGTCTTCCTGATGACCACGTTCCCCAGGGCTTGCAACTGGTGATAGTTCATTGAAATAGTCAGCGATAGGGAAACCCCTCTTAACGCATGACGGCAGTGTAGCGCTTGTTACCACTCACTTGCACACGAGGTGATGCGTTCCCTGTAAGACCAAGCAATACCCACTCGCGATAGAGCGAATTTTGGGAACAATGCGGTATTGCACAATGCGGTATTGCACACCCCGGATCTGAGCAGATAGGCCAAAACTTGCCGGTATGCATAGCGGTCGTGTTCACAAGTCTCAGCGCAATGTTATGAATAACCCTAGAGACCGAAAAGCAACCGTAGCCGGATTCAGCTGCACGCGAATTTGAAAATTATTTCTTGTATCAGTTTCTGGATGCGATAGGGTGGGTGAATCTATCATACAATAGGGTAGGAGGATATGCAGTATCTACTCGTATCGATTAGGTGAAATGTTACCAGTCGCAAACTGAAATGATAGGTCGTTGGTGGTGAAAGTTGGATACGTTGTCGAACTGGAGCATTTCGCGCTGACAATCTCAACGTCTCGAGAGTGGTAACCTGCCCTTTCAAAACCATTTCGTCCCCCTCTTCTTCCACAGCTGGCCGAAAATTGTCCTTACGAACGCCAAACTAATCTAATTCTAAGTCGAAAATATCTCAATCTCCCAAAACCCAAGATTCAAGAGACTAGATGGGAAATATACTCTCAAAGGCTCGTTCTAAGCGCCGTGCCTTACGGCAAAGGTAGGCTCCACGAGTGTCGCTTGCGTTCGGCTGCCTTTCTCCACACTAATACCGGTTGCTATTGCTTAGGCCGTCAGCGAACAGCAATATTCCCGGCGACTTTAGCGGAAACAGCAGTTCGGGTAATCAACCCAATTCCAACATTCCCGGCGACTTCAGCGGAAACAGCGGTTCGGGTAATCAATTCAATTCCAATAACAACAACAATTATTATGGCGGCGCGGGCCCGACCGATAAGGAGGCCGAGATTTTGCGATGCCTATACAAGTCTTCGTACGAGTCGCACCGACGTCGGGTTCGTGAGCCGGTCGAGGGAACGTGCACCTGGGTTACGGAGCACCCAAAGTATAAGGAGTGGGCGGAGAAGAAAACGGCGGGCCTACTCTGGCTATCGGCGGACCCGGGTTGCGGAAAATCTGTCATGGCTTCATTCCTTGTGGGCCATCTGAAAACGAAAAGCAATGCCATCATTTGCTACTTCTTTTTTAAGGATGACAGCGACGAACAGAGGAGTGCGACATCCGCCCTTTGCGCGATACTTCATCAGCTTTTCTCGCAGAGAAATTGCCTTTGTAGGTATGCCGAGGACGCGTTGAAGGCAAAAGGCGAGAGGTTTACCAAGGAGGTGGATACATTGTGGAATATTTTGGTCAAGGCAGTGGCTGAGGGGGGGTGCGGCGAAGTAATTTGTGTGGTGGACGCCCTGGACGAGTGCGAGAATGTGACCCTAGCTAATCTTATGCATCACCTAAACCGTCTCCCGGGACCACAAACGTCCAGCACACCTCTGAAATTTCTCGTTACCAGTCGCTCGTACCATAACATCGAAAAAGAGCTTAGCTCCCGGGCAACAACGATCAGGCTCAGAGGGGAGGATGAAATCGGCGCTATTACCACTGATGTTACCCGCGTTATAGATAACGGGATAATGGAGCTCGAGTCGATCTGGGAAACCCCTGGAGGACTGAAGCATTTGCGCAACCTCCTCTTGTCGTCCGCCGACCGGACATTCCTTTGGGTTGCTCTTGTTCTCGAGATTATGAAAGACAGCCAAGATGGCTCGGTTGAGGAGTTCACGGACATTATCGCGACTACCCCGCGCGATCTACCAGAATTCTATACCAAGATTCTCGATAAAAGCTCAGACCCCAACAAAGCCCGTCGAATTCTGCATATAGTGGTAGCAGCGGCAAGACCACTTACAGTTTCAGAAATGAATGTTGCGTTCCGCATCACACGGGATCAAAAGTCAGTGAATGACCTCCCAGGCCACCATTGCCGGGCGTTTGAAAAGACAATAAAAAATTACTGCGGGCTTTTCGTGCGAGTTATTGACTCAAAGATCTACCTTGTTCACCAAACTGCAAGGGAGTTTCTGATTAAGGGATCGCTGGCTGGCCTGGGAAACTGGCAGTACACATTTTGTCCAAAGGATTCAAACTTTATAATTGCGGATATTTGCATTTCCTATCTTTCACGAGAGGAGTTTGAGGGCAGTCCAGTAGCAATGGACACTTCAGGTAGAGTAGTGGAAAGAGCGGTTAATGACTATCTTCAGAAATACGGCTTTCTTGATTACGCAGTTCAACACTGGGCGGGTCACTTTCGAGATTCGAGGGATCAGGGGATCGAGTTATTCGAGTCTATGCGACTGATTTGTGAGACAAGATCTAAACACTGCCTGGCATGGTTTCAGGTGTACTGGTATAATTACCGACGGTGGTATAAATTCCCCAAAGATTTCACATATTTGATGACCGCATCATTTCTAGGGCTGGGGATGATTGTTGATCGGCTGTTGGAGGAGGCGGCAGGAGATGTCAATGCGCGATCCGAAATATATGGCACGGCATTGAACATAGCAGCTAGGAAGAGAGATGAAGATATAATCAGAAAGCTGGTGCAGAAGGAAGTCAATTTCTATGTCGGTGGGAAGGGGTTTAATATCTTACATGTGAAGAAGCCTCTAGGTTTGGAGCGACTGGCGCATAGCTAACAATAAACTAATATTGTTTTATAGACGGTATGTAAGTACAGTGATCGGAGGGATCAAGAGCTAATTGAGAACGGGTTGTGGGTTACAGAGGGTAATTTGAAGCACCGAATGGTCTCTCCCGCAAGCTGTTGCGTTGCTAACACTGGCGGCTTGGGGACAACAGAAAGTAAGTTAACGTGCTTCGGAATGTTGGGCAACCCCAATGGCTAAACATGGATTTCCCCGTGAGCATAGAGTGTAAGTTGGCATTTCCAGAACCAGTAGATAAAATAGTTAAGGTTTGCTGATTTGCGGGAGATACAGGAGGTAGAGGATCCCTAAGTAGTTTTGATAATATATGTGACAGCTAATCGCCGAGATGAGGTGTTCCACAGCTTGTGCGTAACTGGATCAAGCGAATTAAGAATACGAGACCATTGCTGACCTCTAGCTGGTCGAGTGTTGTAGCTGGTAAGTGAACAGGATCAGCGACGGTTCCGGGACGAGGTAATTGCTGACCTCTGGCTCACTGAGTGTTGTAGCGGGTAAGTGAACAGGATTAATCACGGTTCCGGGACGAGGCAATTGCTGACCTCTGGCTCACTGAGTGTTGTAGCGGGTAAGTGAACAGGATCAATCACGGTTCCGAGACAAGTCAATTGCTGACCTCTGGCTCTCTGAGTGTTGTAGCTGGTAAGTGAACAGGATCAATCACGGTTCCGAGACAAGGCAATTGCTGACCTCTGGCTCTCTGAGTGTTGTAGCGGGTAAGTGAACAGGATCAATCACGGTTCCGGGACAAGTCAATTGCTGACCTCTGGCTCACTGAGTGTTGTAGCTGGTAAGTGAACAGGACCACTCACAGTTCCGGGACGAGGCAATTGCTGACCACTGGCTCGCTGAGTCTTGTAGTCGGTAAGTGAGCGGCATCAAATCCAGTTCTGGGTTTGTGTAAATGCTGATTCCTGGCCTCTTGTTCCCTTCAGGCTGTAAGTGAACCGCCAGGCTCTGGTTCCTCCTTCTTACCTTACTAATTTGCCTCCCCCGCGGTTCTAGATTGTATGCAACCCGCGCCCGTTTGGGCCCTCATCAGTGCTCCTGATTCCGTACTAATATCATATTTCATTTCCTCAATAGGACGTTAGTGCCTCGAATCACTATATTGTGCCCCTTCGGAATGCTAATCTATCACTGCATACCCACCTTAGTTCGTATGTAATAACTCTAGCCCCTCTTTTACGACTTACCAGTGATACTTACTTGATATTTTGTTACAGATCGTTCGTAATTCCTTCCTTTTTTCTGTTTTGCCCAATAATTACTCTGGTAATAATACCGTAATATAGACAGTGAGTCATACGATTTCATTACTACTAACCCTATCCGCACAGATATCTATTAACCTTCCTTATAGCGTGTAAGTCGTTCTAGTTTACAACCATCACCCCTCGCAGATTGTTATTGACAGCGGTAGTTTTGCATTCCTGAGACACCTGATTCGGACGCCGGTAGCATGGCCTCCTCATGCTAAAGCGTTAGTCAGTCCAGTGGTGCGTATCATATCTAGTTATTTTCGCGACTACCCAATTCCCTTACTAACTATGTAATAGATCATATGTCTACAACGAGTAATTGTTTGAATGCTCGTTTATCCTTCTATGCTTCTTTTTGTTGCCGTGGTTATTTCAGAAAGGGGAATGTTATCTGTATCAAGATGTCGAAATTTGTGGGAGTGGGCTGCCAGTTGTTTGTGCTATTTCGGTCTCAACTTTCCTATCTTATCATATACTGCACGGTGCAGAAGCAATGTTACTGTTGGAGAGATCTAGTCTGATCTGCTGCACTTCCGTTTTCTCTATCTCCGCCCGCCCGCCTGCGGCGAAGAACAACCGTAACTTATCCCTGTACCTGCGAAGACTATGTAACATGCCCATTCCCCAACATAACAATTCGCACCCCACGCCGTGCACACCATCCCCAGGTGTGATTCAGCCGCAAGTCAGGTTTTAATCTTGATCCCACATGCTGACCTAGCAGCCTCAAACAATTTTTTTTAGAAAAAAACTCCAGATCTCACATGACGACTTGGGATTATGGGAACATCGTAAATTTTAAATGTTTCTTCCTGCAAATCCACCTGTCACTATTTCAGAGTCATATCAATATTTCCGAGTACCCTCCAACTTCGCAAACCATAGTTACAACACTTGCGCCCTCAAATGAAGTGACCCCTGATAGACTCGCCGAGTTATCTCTTCAACATCTTAATACTTTTGGGCATAACCTTGAACCTCTCCCCGGCAGCCCGAGAGTAGTTCAATTATACCTCGGTAAGGTCTGGAGCCGGTTCTGACTTGGCAGACCTGCTCCGATATTTGGAACTGCATGCATGTTGCATCGTGGCATGTGTAACCGCCCCACCAATCTGCCTTGAAGGGAGAACTGGGCAGAATATTCGCCACACCATATCATCTCCTTGATGCCTGAACGCCATACACCCGTTAGGCGAAAGACCGGACCAAGACCTGTATGATGGTGCGGTGAACGCCACATTACCATCATATCTTACCACAAGGACCGCGGCAGAACGCTTTGATTAGGCGAATATGTCGAACGTCACATGTCCCTCTCTTCCCAAATGTTGACTCAATTTTAGAGGTAATATGGGTAGTGAATTACCATCAACCAATGTCTCTTTTTTTGGCCACCTTCCCCTCTCGGGGTAACCCTAACCCACCTAATCTGACGAACAAGAGGTAGGTGTAAAGGAGCTCCGAGAGGGCAAACTACTGTATATAATTAGGCTTCGCTCTGAAATATGTTATCACGTTCACACCCCATGCCTTGAGCTTTTAGCTTGTTAGAGTTGAAGGAAGAAGGTTGTCGATTGTGGAAGCTGCAGGAATGGTTCGGAGGATTTCTCCATTATATAAGGTGGTGTAAGGATATACCGAGAGGTTTCTATCATGTCTTTCCTTTATGATCACAGGAGTGTGAGGAAGGGAATGAGGACAAGGTGGAGAAGCAGAGAGAGGTGTGGCGATCCTTGGAAGGATCAGGATATATACTTGGTTTATGTTTTACTTATACACCTGTCTCTGCCGTTCGTTTAGTTGAGTACCGATTAGAGCGAGAACGAAGTATATCTTACCTTTCCTATCTAAGCTTCCCACACCGGTCAAGTTATCCTATATCCCACTCACTCCAAAGCTGCGCGGTCTAGTTGCTGCCCTTCAACAGAGCTGAAGGGGGAAAGAAGTCTAATGGTGGGCATATGGTAAATTTATATCTCCATTTTTCTCCCAGCCTGAGCTATATTCACAACTCCTACTGTGAGCGCATGTGAGAAGATCAATGGGTTGACCGGGCCCATCTTTACAGCTCAGAGCTCCAAATCCGTAACACTCCCCCTCCCCCCTTCCATCCGAACAAATTATTGGCATCAACCTCCCCGTCTACAAATACCCTGCACCCCCCCTCTTCTTCCCTTCCTCCGTCCACTCTTATCCTCATTCGCGAGTAATACTAGTAGCCGTGAAGGTAAGCCTGCGCTCCGGTACCCGCTAGTTGAAAACTACAACTATTGACGCTCCCTGCCGCTCTGTCCGGTCGGGGGGGTTTTTGGAAATTATTGGGACGTCCTCCATGATGAGCTGAGTTCTCTTCTGCTCTCTTCTGTTTGCGGGTAGGTAGGTATCATAATGTACGTTCTCTTGCAGAGATTTGTATTCAAATTTTGTTCATTTTCTCTCTTTTCCCTTTTACCACTCGCGCCCGTGGTTTTGTGGTGGCGGGGGGATTTCTAGATACACCAGGGAAGATCCTTGGGCGCCATGCGACGTGCCGGGAGTCTACGGTAAATACATAGGCGAGCGTAGAATTTGGTTTTCGATGGGAGCGATAGTTTATTGCTTGATATCTGTGTCCCCATAGACTTGGATGTCCATATTCCCATCCGGTGATTACGGATTCAACTATTCACCAAACAGGTCACTACCGCGATGCACTAACTGACCGGATACCACCCTTAGACGATTCTTTTGTCAAAGTCTAATTATTCACTGTAATTCGTGCACCCATATAATTTATTTTGCTCCGTCAGATCCACCTAGACATCTACCGTAGAGTATGTGCTGTACACTAACCGCGCAAATAGCCTAACAAAGCATTCTATATCGATACCAATACCACGGCCACGAATTTGGTCGACCGGGCGAGACGGCGCGGGAGCGCGATGATGCTTGTAACATACATCAAGGCCATCGCTCCGGTCTTATTCCTCTCACGTGAGAATGGGAATAGTAGAGTATTAGGGCTAATATGAAGAGAGCTTATTACCCATGTGTTCGTCCGGACGCAATTTCCGTGAGCACCGGTAGGAGAGAGTATTGGTGTCCCGGCACGTGCGCTAGGCACAGTAGATTGGAGAGGAGACATACTCATTACTGTGTTCACCCGGTGCACCACTCGGATCATGTGTTGTCACTCGTGGGTGAACTCTTTCTGTTGAATTGACTGGGGTTGACTGAAGAAAAGGTGTGGGGTATGCCCGACTATATGTACTAGCCACTGTCTGTCTAAGTTCACGTGGCCTCACTCGCTCCATCACCCGCCACATTAGCTGCTGATGTACTGCACGTCCCTGGGTCCCCCATCCCAGATATGGAAGGATACTTCAACACTTTCAAGTCTAGCTGAAGGAAAGGCTCCCGAGAAAACACGACAATCACACTTGCTTTCCCTTACTCGGAAAAAAAGGGGGTCGGGGGGGAAACACGAGGGGGTGAGTGATAACATTCTCGGTCTCACCACTATACCCAATCTCTAACTCACGGTACACTGCTTGTCCAATCAACTGAGTACAGTGTGGCAACCAATCTCTTAGGCCACACTCCCGATCGGTTCCACCAGCCCCTTGACCATACCCTCCCTGACAGGAAGACTTGCAACCTTCTCCCCAGCAAGATAGCTCAACCAAAGTGGTAATCCAACCTTGAAATCCCGAATCTCCCCGAACCTCAAGGCCTCGCTCCTCAGCTCCCCAGCTTCCCATTCCCCCTCCTCCAGATCATACCAGCACACCAAACTTCCATCGCTCCAGGGCATGCCAAACAGTCGCTCGGATTCATCCAATGCCGTAGCCCACCCGTGACCCCCGTATACACCCAGCTTGACCCGGGCGGTAACACTGCGAACCCGCCCACCTGTCGTTGAGAGTGAGGAGTCCGTGTTTCGAGTAGGAAATATCCACAAAGTAGTGGAGATGTGGGGATTTTGCAAGAGCATGGCGGAAATTCGTTCTTTTTGTTCCAGTGAGAGGCGTGCGCTGGGAGTCTCTTTCCGGGGCGGTAGCACTGGTGGCCCCGCTAATGGCTGCATGCGGAGGCGTGCTGACAGGGCAGGTAGCGGGGTCCTTGGCAAGTGCAACCCCACCACTTGCACCGGAATCCCCAGAAAACTGAAGGTGCGAATCCCTAATCCCACCAATGTGCTCTTTATCCTCGATCACCAATGCCTAGGATGATCGGGCACACCGGTGGTTCCGGAGGGGGCTAGTTCTACCCCTGCACGCTTCTCCTCGGTTATTGTCAGGATCATATACAAACCTTCCAATGGGTTGCGAGTTCGTTGGGTTAGCCAGGGCTGCCCGCCGGGCCGGGCCCCTCTCGGCGCCTCGTTAGGCTGGGCCGGGCCGGAAACGGCCGAGCCCGGGTATCCTGGTGAACCCGACAAATGTTTGAACAGTGAACCGGAAACAAGTGCTGAAAATCCACTTCATGTATATCATACTCGTACCTGCTCAGTTTCCGCTTAATTCCACTTAAGTTTTAGTTTGTTGATATTAATTACTTTCTGCTGGTGGCTAGAGGACCGCCAAAAAAAAAAAAAAAAAGAGCACCCAATACTTTTTTGCTTGGGTTGTTACTATCATCAGTTCCGGCAATGTCTTCGGAACCTAAGAGTGTATTCCCCGGAGGTAAATGAAGGATGTGCAACACATGTCACTCTTTCAATCCAGAGACAATCCAGTCAACTAGTGCCTCCGAAGTTGGCACTCCTTTAGTCAGACTTAGACCATGCCCAACCTGTCAGCTACAATCGCTATTCTTCGATATCATATCCCTTCACTTTCCCCTTCTACCACCCGCTATTCCTATCAACCCTGTGCATAATAATTTTCCTCGAATACCGGTACACACAATATAATGCTGGGCGTATTTTTCTCGTAGCTGCTTTCTTTTGTCCACCGACCCAACGGGTTCGTTAAGTAAGCCTAGGCGATGCTTCGTTGGGCTAGGCTGGATTGGGCTCAATACTCGTTGGGCTTAGGCCGGTCCGAGTCGACCCTTTTTCGACCCGGGTTGATCTGTCGAAAGGCTTGACAGAGAGAGCGGGGGGAGAAGGTTTGCGGAGATATTTGCTTCCGAAGCTTCGCCCCCGCGCAGAAGCCTAACGATGCACAGTCGCAAAAACGCAGTGACTGCGCAAGTTAAGCGCCGATACCGCTGCTACAACCCAGCTCGTACACATAAATAATCCCCCCTCGTCTAGTGATTACCTTGTCCCGATTGCACAGTACGCGCTCAAGCTACCAACCATGATCCTGAGCCAGCTCTAGAACCACTCCACCCCTTTCCAGTGCGATAATAATTACGATATGATAGCAGGCAAAATTATATTGAAATTTCCAAAACCACTCCCAATCTTAAAATTCCCAAACCCACCATCAACTCAAGTTCCTGATCTCCCTTCCGCCCATGCCTCAGCAATATTTCCTACCCTCTTAACTCCCTAGCACCCCCATATGACCCGAACCCTAATATACTCCTGGTATCGATACTTCCTATTATCATACCATTCCGCCGGGCGGCAACTTCACCGCCATAGGTAATCAATCGATATGGCAACACCCAAATGAGCATCAATGATACAACCGGTTTCTTCGCCCCCGCCCATAGCCACCGTGAGGGAATCCGATCGTCGACGCTGTACACTTTATTATCCAACACTTCCCGGAACCAGAACGTTCCAATGCAGCTATTCAATGATCCAGATCGCCCGAGACTCTCCGCAGGATTGGGTTTAGACACGATGTTGCTACTGTGCTCTTTACGCATTAGAGTTCAACCCATGATTTTCTTAGCGGAATCCTGGGCCCCTCAATGATTGAGGAAGCTTTGTTTAATCCAGACCGGGATTATTTTTTCTGTGCATACACCTTCTAGACGTGCCTCCTGGCCAGGTCATGTTTGTGAAAAATGGCTGTATTGCTTTTGTGATAGCTCATGTCCGATAAAATATTTCTTGAATGGTTTATTCACCAATAATCACTCGATAAACTATTTGTACCTGTACTGGTGGGGGTTGCTGGTACTGTGGGTTAATATAAGTCACGGACCGCTCCACCCACTAGGGCACCCTCTCCCGTTCCCTTAGTTGCATTGTTTGCTCCCCCCCCCCCACCTCAGCGGGCCACCCCATCCTCTCTCCCTTCGAAGGATTCACCTTCCCACCTTTGGCCGGTCCCCGGTTTTTATCCCCCGTGCGAATATAACACGCTCCTAGCGGCCCCCCCCCCATCCAATTGTTGTAAGATTTTGCCCTCTGATAACCCCCACTTTTTCTCTCTCTATCACTCACACCTAGCTAGGGAATTGAATAGTTCCCCCTCCTTAGGCGGACTCTCACCATGAGCGGGGCCGACTGTCTCCCAGGATACAGCTGGTATGTGTGCACATATCCAGGCAGGGAATACAAAGGCTGCTGCTCCACCGACGCTTGCCGTTTTGGCTGCGGCTCTGAGTACCAACAGGAAAATGCTAGGACCCCGATTGACAGGCCGACAATGGCGACTACGGCTGCTGGCAGAAAGACCGTAACCTCAACAATTAGGCTTCCGCTGAAGAGCTCTTCCACTTCGTCCAGCACCGAGGATGCATCGTTCACTATACTTGCTACACTTTCCACATTTTCAACATCCACTACTTCGGTTAGCACTTTGGAAACCCCAGCTCCCACTTCTGCCAGTATGGTCTCCGAGACCAGTCTAGCAGCAGCTGAGACAACCGCGCCAACCAGCGGAGCAAGGGGCCTCAATACTCGAGCAATTGTCGGTGGTTCGGTTGGTGGGTTTCTAGGCTGTATCGCTCTATTCCTCATGGGATACTGGATATTCCGTCATCTTGGGAAAGCGAGGACGATCAAGAACCCTTCCCAAACGTCCACCAAGTCTTCAGATCCCCAGTCACTCTCCTCAATTCCCGAGCCCACCAGAGTACCAGAGGCAGCAGCAGCCGCAAGCCACAGCGCCCCTTCAGCCCCTCTGCAAACCAGTCTTTCATCACCATCCGCCTTTCCATCGCAGCCGGCAGAACTACCAGGATCACCAACAACCCCCACCACGCCACAAGCACCCATCGAACTCCCCCCGGAGCAGGACCCCGCGCCACGCGTCAGTATCTACGATCCATCCACACTCTCCATGACCATCCATCGCGAAGAGGGAACGCACATACCCCGTCGTGCCCTAGCCCCCTTGGTTGGAAACCCTCAGCTCCGCCGAGCTGCTAGACGGAGGAGTGACTTTGAGGCGACCAATCCTCTCCCCACTATGCCTAGAACTGCAGGTAACCTTAACACTCGTGGGTTTCGCTCATCGGCACCCCCGGGAACTTTTCTGGGTGGGACCGCGGGTGATGGCCAGCGAGAAGTTGAGAATTTAAGCAACATCAGACACTTGTCGTGGCAAGATTGGGACGAGCAGGGAATATACTTGACCCGTGGTCCCGGTGTCATGGCGCCAGCAACAGGGGGGCGGGAGAGCAGAGTGGGTGGGGTTAGAAGAGAGTGGGGTGGGGAAGGAGTTGGTGGTGAGGGTGTCGGCGGGAATCATGGCGGGCAGGGTTACAGGGGGGAGGGACAGCCCGAATATCGACAAGGAGGCACCAGAAGAGCGGCCCCACGTCCAGGTGATAGACATAGCTACTAAGCAGTTTTGTCGGGGAGAAACGGGATAGAAATTGGACGGCGAATATTTTGTTCAAAAATGCGTTTTGGCTTTACTTTTGCATCACCCAGTTTTCTGTGACATAGACCCATCACCTAATTCATACCTCTTCCATCTTATATTTTTTTCCTGAATTTCAACTTTCTTCTTGCCCTCCCCACCGCTTTTTTCTCCTCTCCTGTAGTTCTCCTCTTCAAATCTTCAATCCCCCCCCTCCGTTATTACATTCATTGACCACTCTCCCACTCCCATTAGCAACAAAAAAAAACAAAAAGTTCCCTCATAAAAGCCAATTTGCCTAGTTTCCCCCACTTGCCCATGTTTCCCTTCCGCGATACTCATGTTAAAAAAGCTAGCAGACATAAAAGGCCGTGTCCAAGTGTTTACTGCACGGCCGTCTCTTTGCCACAGAATTCCATCGGGCTTATCAGAATCTCCCAGAGTAGCTAAAGCTGCGGGAAATCAGGTAGGAAGGAAACCCCCCGCGTTGTCCGGACCTCAGTCACACGGCAAGCGAGGATATCTGCCCCTTCGCTGCGTTCCAAATTGCACTCTACTCACCACGACGCGCGCCCAGCACCACTCACGGTAGAACAAAAAAGAAAAACAGAGCATAGAGCAGCCACCTACCGCGAAGCCCAGATCCACCCCATAGTGTAGATGAGGAGTGAGCACGCGTGAGTAAAGATACCGCGGAAGCAAGCCCGGGCAAACAATATTCCCGGGATAGCATAACAGCGGAGACCTAGGCTCCACTGTCAAGACAGTTATTAAACACAGCGCAGCACAATAACCCAGCACTCGATCCACCGCAGCGGGAGTACGCGCGTGCGTTACGGCAAGCCCCAGCAACATCACGTTAAAACCACCGAAAAGAACACCACCTTTGAACTTCCAATGCAGAAGAAAAAGAGAGAGGCCCCTTCCCCGTCCATTCATCACAATTCGGCGCAGAGAGGTGGGTATATATCAATACGGTCATAAACCATCACTCGCAAACCTTATATATTCAGGAGCGTTATCGGGATACCGTTGCCGTTTCGCCCCGCTGCACAGTGCGAGAGTCCGAGCACTACCGCACACAGCTTTGTCACCGAGAAATGCACTGCCGCCAGCGTGCGGATGCACACGCATCGTTGGGGGGAATACCGCCGCTTGACAGTTAGTATCGGAGTTTCGTTCCTGTCTTATTTACGATTCGTTTGTTTGTTCGTTCGTTGCGAGGGCGGTTTGCCGGGTTACCGGTATGTGAATGTTGGGGTGACTGAATCGGACGGGATGACTGGGGGTTTGTGATTTGGGTGGGATCTTCGATTTTCGGATCAGCTCGGGTACCGTTTTCTATGGGTGCCCGGGCGAATCTCTCGTGTCCGTGCTGGGATTTGAGAATTCCCCCAGGTGGAGGTGCCCATCGCACGGTAAACGTGCAAGTTAGCCAACTCCGGTATTAGTCACCGGTATAAAAATGGATTTTCGAAGGCTTAGGTTCCTTAGTCACATTATGATGTATCCGAAGATATAATAGTTTGAGACGATTGGCACAAAGGAGGATACGCTTATACTAGCCTTTTTCCCGTTTTTCTTAGAGCTTCGGTATGATTTTTTGTGTTGTTAGGTATAATACAGTGAGAAACAAACAATGAGTCATGTCCAAGAACCAACTCACACCACAACCCACCGGCACCGACACCACTACCAAGCTACCAACAACTGTGCAAGATGGCCCACTGCATTTTTTTTTTTGCAACCCATTCCAATCCATCTAACCACCAATAGACCTATCGGCCCGTCAAGCCAACCATTCATTCATCCCCTGAAACTGGAAAAAACGACAAATTGAAGTCCAGAAAAGAAAAAGGCAAAAGAAAAGGAAAAGAAGCGAATCATGTCATTTAATCGCCCCCCTTTCGGCTCTTGGCGCCACCCTTAGCCCTTGAAGAAGTGGTAGGTTTCTTGATGTGGTGCACTGGAATCCAGCTCTCATCATACTTTCCGGACTGGGCAAGCGATGGGGTCGGTCTGACCAACTTCGGCCCATCGGATCTGCTACGCCCGGTGATAGGAATGACGCTAGCGAGCCAAGTGTTGTAAACAAAGTATCCGGAGTAAGCGAATATGACGGCCAGGATGAGGTACAGGAACAACCTAAACACACACATACACACAATTAGCTCCCGAGAACGCCAAACGATGGGGAACCCTCGGGGGAAGAGAAACTCACAACTGCGGATCCAAAAGCGAAGTTGGCGCCTCAACCACGACTACAGTTTGGTTATATGCCGTAACAGTGACGATCTCCCCCTCGTACCTCAACACCATGGCAAGCTTAAGCAAGATCTCCTTCGGGTGCATCTCGTTGACAAACTCATATGGTATCTCAATCTTCTGATCCTTGACCACCTTCATCCCGCCCAGCTTCTTGCTCGTCAGATTCCGGACAGCGACATCTTTTCCCAAATCCCAGAGACCCCCACCAATGGCCTCTACAAATATCGGTGAAGCCTCGAAGTTCACCAGGTTGAAGGATACTCGTGTTGGGATGCCGTTGACGAGCTTCACGCTCGGGTCGCTAACAAGCTCATTCGAGACGTCAGGGAAGGAAACTTGGAGGGTTACATTTAGCTCGCGTTGGGCCGAGGGGTCTGGGTCCGCGGTATTGCTGCCGAAGAGTTGGGCACTCGCGGCGAGCGGTAGGAGAAGAGTGGAGACGAAGGCTGGGACGTGCATTTCTTTAAGGAGGGGGGGGTGTTTAATTGCAGGTCGGTTAGTCGATAGGGTGTTTGGAATGATAGATTGATGAAGGGAAGGAGCAGAGGAAGGGGTTGTAAGGTTTGTCGTGGAGATGAAAAAAAGGGATGGGTAAGGAAGGAGGCTGGAGGCCACATCGCTCTTTCATTTTTTTCCCCCAGAGTTGCCCCTGTGTTTTCAATTTGATGAGGTAATTGCCAAGAATTCCTTCAACCTTCTACGTTTATATTGAATTTTTCCTTTTTCAACTGAGCCACAAGTATTAGCAAAAAGAAAAGGACGGCTTCAACTGTGAACTCCAAACGAGCGTCATCTAAACCAAACACCAAATAACCACCCGAGCGTTTTCCAATCACCGCACTGGAGTAACCAAAAAAGCAATTCTTCGGATGATCGATGCCATATCGCATGTCGTTCCTTCGAGGTACCGTATATCATATGAAATCCCCCCACATTAACTTATCACCAATCTCAACGGCTCCTTCCACAACCCCAGAAAAGCTCCGGATGGCTAAAAATACCATTATTCATTCATCGCGTATCCCTCTCCCGTGACCAACGCACGGGTTATTCGCGAAGTAAAAAAATCTCACAGAGGAAAAGAATCCGATATGTTAGTCAGGAGAGATGTGTCGAAAAGGTAGAAGAAAGAAAGTAAAAGAAAAAAAAAAAAACTCCCAAGATGCAAATGTCCACTCCCAAGTAAAAGATAATAGCTTTTTACAGGAAACCCCGCCCGCTAGCTAGTTGGCTATCGTTCAGGAAATGATAACAAAAAAAGAAAGAGCAAAAAAGGATACTGTAGAGAAAGCGCCACCACATAAATGGAAAAAGAAACAATTCATGGCTATTACTCTAATTGCTTCTAATCTCTATCAAACCAAACTCAGAACGCTCGCCAAGATGACCGAATAGACCAGCAACCAGCAATCCCTGCCCGCAGTAATGCCGCTCCCAAGGGACTTGGTCGCCGTCCCACCATAGACGGTTTGGTTGGGAGTTTTGTCAACGCCAGGTTGCTGCGAAAAGAAGTGCACAGTCCCAACCTTCGGCGCTCCCTTCTGGTCAGGAATTGGGCAAATTGAATTCGCAGACCGCCGGCCCTTGCAACGCGTCTTGTAATCCTCATGCCGAGACGGTAGAGAGGAGTTGAAGTAACCGTGGACGTAAGAGACAGTCATTTTCGCGTCTACCTCTGGAGGTCCGCCGGACCATAGAGGGTTTCCGTTGGACCAGTGGGAGAGAATGATCTTCCCTGGGCTCTGTGGAATGTACGTGCTGTTGGTCATATCGGCCAGCCAATTGCCGTCCACGTAGAAGCTAACTTTGTCCGGTTGCCAGTCTGAGATTTGAGCAATTTGGTTAGTAGAGCGTTATTTGCGTGCATTGGGCAGGGATGTCAATGGGGAAGTACCGAAACGGTATTCGTGGAATTCCTCGTCCGCTGCGAATGGCAGTGAGACGACCTTGTATGTTGGTGTACTTTTGGCATCGCCACCCCTCTCCTGGGTCAAGAGGGAATGAAGAACGAGGTTGACTGGCGATGAGGTTGCCGTAATTTGTGACGAAAGAAACTCCATATCAATTTCCTGAGTGTCGTTAAGGTACCTATGGGAGATATTAGAATGCTAACCCAAAACAAACATTGAATGTAGATAGGAAAAAAGACGTACCAAAAAAATGCGCCACAAGTACCGTTAACACCAGTAGTCTTGATACCAGCTCTAAACGTTCCATACATCATATCCGTCCTCCTCGAGTCCGCCTCCGCAACGCCGATATGCTCCTCACCACTCCCCGGTCTCCTCACAATCAGCTGCAGACCAGCGGGGTCCCCATTGATACCCTCGGCGGAGATGTTATGCTGAACCGATGGGTTCGAAACAACATTCTGTTTCTGAGCCTTGCGTCCGTACGCACCTTTGGAAGCTTCCTTATCAACCTTCCATTCCTGAACAACCCAATCAGTGTTGTCAGTGATATTTTTTAAAAGCGTAAAGTCCGACTCGATGAGATCCGTAAAGACAGTAGAGTTCAGAGAGTATCCGCATTCGCAATCCGCTTCAGAATCCAAAGTAAATCAATATATGTATTAGTAGTCGGAACGTAGAAGAGGAGAATATTTAAAAAGAAAGGAAAACAGAAAAAAAAGAAAGAAAACACATACCATTGGCAACTGGCGCCCCCACAAATCCTAATGCTAACAGAAGCAGCCAAGTCCAGAAGGTAGTCATGAGGAGCAAGACAAGAATGGATTGCTACTCGAAGTGTAGGGGTCGCAGGTTTATGTTGGAAATTTTTGAAGAAGAAAAAATGAGTGTGAGAGAAAGAAAGAAACAAAGAGAGTGGGCTCTGCCAAAACGAGCGATTATTGAGGGGATAGGTCCTTGTTGCGAGCAATTGAGATGCCCAAACGAGGGGAGAAAGGGAAGAGCGGAGTCGAGTGGAGTAAAGGTACAAATGAAAAGAAACTAAAGAGTGGATAGTTGTGATATGCGGATGCAAGATGGAGAGGATGTTTCACAACGCTGATGTGAAAGAGGGTGGTTATTAGGTTCGTCCGCCTTTGGCGATGTTAGGGGGGAGGAGATAACCGGACACGAGGGGGCTAGCGGGTAAGTTGGTAGACTAGCAGGTGCAAGAGTGTGGGAACACGATGCATCAGAGTGTTCGTCGGTATGCTTCGGGCGAATTTTACAAGCACACCCTCTCTTCCCATTACCGTTGTTGAGTATGCGGTTCCCACTGTTTGCTTCTCTCCTATGGTATGATACCTTTCTCTCTCCTGAATCCTCTTTTATGGCTCCAACCTCCTCCACGCCCTCCCGCAATTCTCAAGGACGGGGAGTTGACACCGAGGCAGTTGGAAATGCGAACTGTTTGATTTATACGTTACTGCAAATTTCTGTGTATCCTGCCGTACTTTTCCCCCCGCACGGCTGGAAGAGTATAGGTTCGGGGGCGGGAGAAACAGCGAGGTGCAAGAGATGCGAAGATATTGATTGAAAAAAGAGGGAAAAAAACATCCAATTGGATGGAAATCAAGGAATCTGAATCCCAAAATTGATCAAATTGCTCACTTTTTATGATAACTCCTAAGGTCACGGGTCACGTCGCGAATTATACAATAAGATCCAGAAAGTGAGATAAACAAGGAGAATGCCAATGGAGCAAGATAAAAATAAAAAACTCCTTGTTCTGGTTTTGGATAGCGCTTAACTACCGTATTAGGACGCTGTCCAGTTACGGTAGCCATACAGCTAACATTCCTAGTGAAGAAACAAAGGCTCTCCTTCGGACCTCGTGGAAGACAAAGGTGGTTGAAGTTCTCACGTTTTTGACTTAAAGTTGAGACCTGCAGATGTGGTGCTGCCTTATCATACTCGCACAGCGTGGTTGACCCCATGACACCGCCAATCCGTCGTACTGGTCCCTATCGCACGCAAGAAATGGCATAACGAGTCCTTCTCAACAGATCGGGTTAGCGCCTCCTACTCCCGCAGCACCAAGAGAAGCCATGTTTCTGGTGTCGCGAACCAAGAAACAGTTATCATTTTTGAGACAAAGCCTATCTTATGGTAGCCCATCATCCTCACTCACCCAGTCCTCCCGTGCCGCAAGAAAAAAAAAGGTGCGGCTAAAGCCCCATGCAATTTCAGGCTTTCCACCATCCTGATCACCACGCCATCAACTGCCTCCTTCGGCCGCCGAGTCCCGATCTTCGCAGATGCTGTGGAAGCTCTGGAAATCCTGAGCATGCGCAATACTGCAAAATCGTTGACCTTGAAGTGCACTTTCCTAGCACTTTATAACCGGGCAGAAGGTAACGGTGATGAGGATAATGCCGCACAAAGCACCCAAGTGGCCGTTCCAATCAGCATAGCACTAAACGGGGCCGCAGATTGTTCCCTCTGCGAGCTTGTGACGCTGAAAACTTGACGAATTAAATTTCCTTGCTTCGCCAAGACGTTTCACTTGCTTCCTGCTTGAAAAGGTTAATTTCGCATTAGGCTTGCGCCGAGGGATTGATTACAGAGTGGTGTGCAAGAATGGTGCTGTGCGGGAAGAAATGCGGATTTTTTTTGATTTATTTTTATCAGACGTCCCTGGCCAAGAGTAGGAGGAAGGGAACGGCGGGAATCCACCGTACCATAGCACTACCGATGGTACGAATACTTGTATAAAGTGCCGACGATATGTACTTAGGATGAGTACAAGTACTATACGAGTTGAGCGCAGTGTCGATCGGTATGGTAGCCGGTTCCCCTGCTATTTCCCTTTGCTCAAAAGTACAGTAGTCGGTACGGTGAAAACGAGTGTGACACGATTTGCGAGAAAATTGGTTAGACAACCGCCGTGTTGACACTCGTAAGGCTGAGAAGGAAAGGAGGAAAGCAGTGGAAGGCATCGAAGCTCAAGGAGTGTTCATCTTAATTGGATTATCTACACGGGCTAGGGATCCTTCCCAGGGTCCTACTATGGGAGATCTTGAGCCCTTTCAGCTTCCGCTGGACATGCTCTAAGCTCTAAATCTATGCGTGATCCTCCTTCCACTGAAAATGCTCATGTGATCGATTCCCGGTTGCTACAAAAGGAAGACAATGATCAGGCAGAGCTACGTGCTGAATAGGTAGAGGAGGGGTATGCTATAGTAGAGTGCAGGGGAGGCAGTTGTTGTGGCCGTGAGGTCCCGGTTGGCGAATAGGACTCTGATTCTTCATGTACTGTACTCGTACATCCTTAGGCTCTATTTCTGGGAAAGGTGGTTTTGTAGAGCTTGATTGAAATAAGGTGCCTATCTACCATTTTTATACTATGACGTCTAACAAAGTATGCAGTATGCAGTATGCACTACTTGTACAGTACTGTACCTATCATTCCTCTTCTTTTGCGCCACTCGCTTTTACCGAATATAAGCGGAGCGAAATAGCAGAGGAACAAGCTGTCATGTGGTACAGTGCAGTACATACAGTACCGCAGTCCATACTCTTTGCGAGTGATAGTACAGGAGCCGGCTCGGGACCCTGAATCATACAGCCGACTAGCATGAAGTACAGCATTATACCCAGGCACCGCGATCGAAAATTTGTATAGCAAATTATCCGCGCGTTATTCAGACCCAAATCTACGAGCACTTCCCACCGGATACTGTAGTCGTACCGTCACTAGCGCCACTCGCCTAGATATTACCCTTTCCCCCAGCCTTTCCCCCGAAGCTCTCTTTCCGGCGAGTGACCCAGAAGGTACCTGTTATATGCAAGAAGTGCCCGAATACGGGGGGTATGTCCAGATGGTACCCAAATACACACAGATCTCGTGCCAGATATTTCTTCAATCTCCGTTTTCGGGTAATGCTACTTCTCGCCTGGAACCAGAGATCAGTACTCGCACGGGGTGCCAATGTGCGGGTCCCGGTATCCCATATTGTAAGTAAACTACGGTACGCTTGGAGCTAGTAAGTACAGTAGCGCAATATCCTACAAACGGATCTAGCACCCCCTCGAGTCCCGGGAGATCAGCGGTGTTGTACTTGTATTGAATTCGCTCCTCGCGCGCAATTTCTAGCCCTCCGTAAGACGTCTATGGGATAGCCTCGTGGCTCGAACAAACACGCTGATGCGGGTAGCCCCCCGCTCCGGGATCCGAATTCGGGTGCCATGTTCTGTACGAGTACGAGGTTTCAGCAGAATAGCCATTCCGGTGCAAGTAGAATCTGAAATTGAGCTGTGTGCTACTGTACTCGTGGATAGTCCAAAGTTTCCTTCTCCGGGAAAGGGGCAGGGAGCACAGCGAGGGGCGAGTTTTTCAGCCCCGTTGGTTGACATAAAAAAGGACGAAAAATTTCCGGAGCTTACCAGAGGGGCAACTCGAACGACGTAGCGATTATTTGAGATTTTGCGATAATACAGGTGAGTCAGGAACTGGAACGTTGCACCGTAGCACCGATTGGATGAATTTTCTCCGTCCCCGAAACAGTAAAGTGGTCCCGGGGACTTTTTGTCGCAACCTGGATTGCTTCTTTTTAGCGTTCACTAGTTCACTAGTTCACTAGCTTGAAACCCTCAAACAAGCGTTCGAGGATTTAGCTACCCCACAAATTTGATATCCCGCTAGTAATCTTTGCACGGAAGTGGCTAAGTCGATTGGTGATTCCGGGGTCGTCAATGTTAAGGGATGGTATAAACCCGAAAGCCTGCCCCAGTTTATAAGCTACCGGCACCAGTACTGTACGCGAGTACTGAGTACTCGAGTAGCACGGTAGACGCTAACAAAGTGTGAAACGGCGAAATCGTTTCCGGAACCACAGTAATTCTTGGTGTCTCAAATTTGGAAGGAGCAACCAGGATTGGCCTGGGTAGTGAAATTAAAGAACAATTCGAGGACTCTCCACTTATTTAATAAAACAAAAGGCGGAAAACTGATTGGATGCCCGCCGGAAAGGGAATAAAAACGACAGGGGGGTAGAATGCCCTGTCTGTCAGCAGAGGAGTCGAAAACTCTCAAATTGCCTCTCTAGGTGGGACCAAAGGTCTAATTTGCAATAACTGTACGGCTACAGTGCGATGCCAAGAAAGAAGGTTGCTTTCTTCCGATAGCAGTTCCCCTTCCGCTTGCCTCTTGCGCATCGAGTAACTCTAAACCATTGTCAGAGAGTTCTCTTACAAGTGAGTGTTGAGGATGACTGTGGCTCTCTCGGGCAAGGCGTATCATAGGCAAAACTAGTATTTCGTAGAAAAGTATGATACTAGGGTTGACAAAAATCGGGTGCCTTCCAAAAAGAGATGTGGCATCCGTGCTAGAACTCGAGTATGAAAAGTGTATACTAGACTAAACTAGATTCGGAAGTTCGAGTGATAACTCGTGAGATTTTTTTGCGATTGCGGGTGCCGTGAGTATGGGAGAAGCGGCGATTGTTGGTGCAACCGTCGAAATACCCGTACCCTTTAACCCGAGCGCTTGTGCTCGCTGGCCCATTTGCTTCCTGAGAGTCTATAACCCTAACCCGCAGCAATCTAATTCAAGACGACTGCACTGTGCGCCATCGTATATGGGAAATTATAATGCAACCGGAGCGCCGGTGTCGGTTTTCGGGCTACGAAGGTAGTTCTCCGGAACCAAATTAGCGATATCTACCACCAAGATCCATACAAGCCCCCGGCACGAAGAACCTGAACATTTGAGTCTGAACTTAGTATGTGCGATCAGCCCGCATGAACAATCTGCCAGACAAACTTTTAATCCTTGTGTTCGGGTTCTACATGCCGGGGACCTGTAAACAAATTCTGCGAAAAAAAAAAAGAGGGAAGAGCTAAAATTGCTCGTTTAGAATGCGAAGTGAAAGGTAAGGAGAAGCTATTTAGCCATCACAGGTATTCCCGCCCCCGACATTGAGGTAGCACTCCATGAGTAGGAAGCCTCTGTACCCCTCCGTTTATTCCCTCAACGGTGACAAGTAATGATTTTGCCTATTTTTTGCTAAAAGGTGTTTGTTTCCGTTTATTCGAGGTATGTTCCTATCGGAGTGGTCCTCCTTCCTGGGTTTGTTTCTTGAGGCGTGATATAACAAGAGGGACGCGATAAACGGTTAAATGAAGAGAAATATTGGCTGCGGTAATAATTTCTTAAAAAGGTAACTTTTATCATGACATTATGTAGAGAAGGGCGAACAAGTGAGTAAGGTTTGGGGGTTGGGCGAACGGGCAGGGTTAGGGTTATGGACTGTTTCGATCTCATATCATACCAAAATTAATGAACCAGCTGCTACGGGGGATAAAACGGAAATTAGGAGCCCTCGTCGCTACACAAGAGGTCATTCTGAGAGCTTCCCCCCCAAAAAATTCTGCCGATGTGTGACGTTGAGCAATTTCTATGGCTGGTTGTGAACATCTCCTCCGTCAACAAAATGAGCTGCTATAATTTCGGCCTCTCCCCCTTTTCCCCCTCACTGCAGTACTTGAATTAGTTGTCCTGTGTATCGATTTGCATAGCCCGGGCTCTAGGCTATGGCTCCGGCAAAATATATCTTACCTTGTTGAGGCGTTTACAATAAGCCTCCATGCATGGTGATTTCGGGAGGGCCCGCGGTGTTCTAATTGAATAATTTGGGATTACGACGACAATTGAACCATATATATTCCCCTGGTCTGGTTTCGGCCAGCATCTCATTAGTTGTCCGTTTGAAAAAGTTAATGAAGATGAGTGGGATAGGCATGGATGAGGGGCTTACGAATGGGTCCGACGAGAACCCGGAAAAGGTTGCCGGTGCAACTCGACCACCCTCCTTTCGATATTTGATTCGGGTCGGGGAAGTACTGTAACCCCCATACGGAGAGACAGATGCCATCCATACTTGTTAGGATATATGGGGTACAGAAGGTACGATTTATAGAACTGGTGCAGGTTGCTGATGGCTTGGACACCTGTGATATTTTGGGTTAGAAAAGCTTTTTTTACCAAGGCGTTGAATATCAGCTTTTGTCGTCCTGTGCAAACGGTATTCAAACTCATATGGGTTATCTCACCACAACTAAGGTTTGATGGAGTAATTCAGGGGATGTATGGGCTTTGGGCTAGGTATCTCAGTGATCGGAGGGCCTTTCGTCCACGATTCAGCGCCGTAGAACCGACTATGGGTCAACAAAGTAAGTACTGTAGGTAACCTGCAATTTTGGCAGGATTTTATTAGGATTGGGGAAGTGATGGTATAACTATAAGCAATCTATTCGAGTACAGAGGTATGACCCATAAGTTTTGTATATCTTGCTCAGGGGTGTTTGGTGTGCAGCTGGGGAGAGTGTGAATTGAGTATGGAGGCAGCAGATCGGGTATGGAGACTACCAAATCCATCAACTCAAACCTGCTAGCGCAACACTCACTGCTAATGAAATATAAAAAACTGACAGGTTGAACCTCCCTTTATCCCTTCACGATTGGCTTTCCCAGACTAGTTGCCGTTAGCGCACGTTGTGCGATCTCCACTTTCCCACGTGTCGGTGTGAAAGCAGGTGCAACGGTGCAGAAGCACGAGGGCGGATACAGCGCTTGTCTATATTTCCCTAGCGCATCTGTTAATAGTGTTTCTCACAATAGGGTGTCGCTCAGTGTCAGCTGGTGACCGGTGCCACCTTGGACTCTAATGGCACATTGTCTGACAGGCGTAAGTACTTATCATGGCGGGTGTGTCACGGGTAGTAATATATTCTGCATGAGTCCGGAAGGGTGCCGCACCAATGGCTACTAAATGAAATGAAAAGAGTAGTCATTTGATTCAAGTAAAGGGGGATATTAAGGGTCGTGGAAGACAAGACAGAGTAGAGCGGGGAAACAAAGGTGCGGGAAAACAGCAAAGCAGTATTAAGCCCAATAATTGAAGAATATGGGTCGCAACCGCCTCAGCTGACCGCACGCCCGACCGCAAGAGGTTCGTCAGACCCAGCCAGTAGTAAATTATTCAGTTCTTCATAAAAGCCTTCCTCCTCATGAAGAGCTAAGGAAGTAATTTCAGTATTGCTTAGAGCGGAGGCGACGGGAGGTAGAGATGCATCAGCTGTTAGCCCGATACCGACACCCCGCCGCTCACTTCGCCGACATCTTATCATGATGCCAGGTCATGACCGGTTCTTACCCGCCACCGGTCGGGAGCTAAGCTGTCATTAGCTTAGATTGCTGGAAATTGGCACGGGAGATCGCAACACATCTAGAAACCAAACCCTCTCTTTAATTCCCTTCTTTATGTCACCCGAAATATTCTCCCTTTCCAAGCCCAAACCTAGCGCGGATAAACAGCCTCAATCCGCATCTGCGAAGCGCAGTCCCATATTTGTAGGACATTTTGGGAATCTTCAGCGCTGTGCGTCTGCGTTTTACTGTAATTAGGGACTTGCGTAGCGTGTTCCCCCTCCGTCATTTTGTGCCTTAATTAGGGAGCGTAAGTATGATACCCTATCACTTTAACAATCACATAACATCACTCGCTCTATTCGCCGATCAGAGATCCCCCGGGGGACGGAACAAGTACCGACATCTGATATGTTCCTGTGAGATCTGCCACGGTCGGGCTAAGCTTCAGTCCAGAGAACACAAGCTTTTGCAGATCGAACTCAACTTGCGGTAATTCCCGAGGTACGGGATAGATAGGCTTTGTATCGGCGAGCCTCCCTTATATTGTGCAGTACTTGCGCCTACTCCTCGCACCACATCTGTATGTTCGAGTTGAGGTATAAATGTGTACAATACCGGTACCACCAGTGATAGGAGTGGCTGCTTATCTTAGCGCACGGTGATCTGTAGCAACTGAGACATATTCGAGTACACATCCCGGTGTTAGCCGACGATCGAGAGGTTAAACCTAATTCCTTTCCCACCCCATGGCGGCTCCTCGGCACTCCACACGGTACCCATTTCTTGGGGTAAATATAGGTCTCAAGCTTAATCTCTCTCTCGAGATTAACTTAAATCGGAACTCGTACCCCGCTTGCCGTGGATTCAACCCAGATGGGATGACTTGCCGTCGAGCAGCGGATATCGAAGCCATGGGGAACTTGGAGCAAATGATTAAAGGTTATCATACCTAGATCTAGTGGAGTCCATAAGGAAGGTGCAGTCACTGAAGGTAGCAATCGTGGCCATTCTCAGAGGGGAGAAAGAATCAGGGCTTTAGAATAGCTATTCTGGGGGACTCATATAAATGCATAGGTTCAACTGCACACCGGCAATTTCATCATCATCTAAACGTGATCTAAAAAGGTCAAGTATCATACTAAGATACTTGTTCCTTCAGTCTGGATTTCTAGTGTCTGCCAAGGCAAAATTGTTCCACTGTTGCAACCTGGTGCAAAGTGTGTTCTAACCACCCCGCCTGATCTCGCTGATCTTTTTTTCCGACCTTTGTGACCATACTCGACTATATGACCTCAGGTATATCTTCTAGAGTCTGGCCTCACATAGAAAAATCACTTGTAGGGTTGTTTTACACCTGATACGATTAAAGCTTAAAATGCTACCATCTAGCTAGGATGTTCTATTTTCTAATTAATATATGGAAACAAATATACTACCAGGAAATGTAAAAATGAGTAACACTTGATATAATACGATAGCATATTATTTATTTACTTACAAATTCATGTCATGTCGTGTAATTATTATGGCATCTACATCTGACTCAGTGGTGTGTTCGAGCTTGCTTAGGGTTTGACTACACCTTCAAGTTGGGTGATTTTCGTTTGAAGTGCTTCCAGTTTAGTTCCTGTGTGGAGGGTTTGTTCTAGGGCACTGCCTTGCCCTATTGTAGGGATGCTCGTGTTTTCTGATTGACCTTCAGGCTGCCCGGAATTGATGTCACTATTTTGAAGAAGCTTTAACAGCTCGTTGTTGAGCGCCTCGGCCTGTGATATCCGGGAAAGTAATGCCCGTTTGGGCGGGCTGGAATTATCCTCAGGACTTATATCCCTGGTGTCCTCCTTGACGGAATGGGGAATATCAAGTGTTAGAGTTGATGCAAGAAGGTTGTCTATTGTGGAAGCTCCGGGGATGGTTTAAAAGATTGATTCACTCTCGTGGTGTAAGGATATGCGGAGAAGTTTCTATCATGTCTTTCCTTTGTTAGCAGAGAAATGAGGACATGTGAGGAGAAGCAGAGAGAGGTGTGGTGATCTGTGGAAGGATCAGGATACTTTGTTTATGTTTTACTTGTACGCCTGTCTCTACTATTAATTTAGTCTACAGCTGAATTGAGGGAGAATGAAGCATATCTTACCTTTTTTATCTAAGCTTTCCACACTGGACGAGTTGCTCTATATCCCACTCACTCCATTGCTGCGCAGTTTAGTTGCTACTCTCCAACATCAAGTTGGTACAGGTCATTACCAAAGTTTAGGTTTCGAGCCTCGGGGTTGTTTCGACCGCCTCCAGTGCATCGGCTTCTGGTCGGAAGCTTAGATCCTCTCAGAATCCGAACCACAGACGCCCTGGTTTCTGTCATCGCTGGGGCACACGGTCAGCTCATACCCTAATATGCAGGGGTAGCTAATGCGGAAGATTTATGATACTCAAATGAACCTCTTGTCTCGTCGTCTCCTCCATCCTTTTGGCTACGGTTTATGGTGCAAGAGATTGACTGCGCAACACTTGGGCTTTATAATAGCGGCAGTTTTTTACTACATTTGGTAAGCACTCATGGGTGTTGAATGTTTTTGACGGAAAGGAATGCATGCCGGGTTTCCTCGAGGGCTTTCCGTCCAAGCCTCCCTGGATCGAATAAGCGCTTTTCCTGGGCATTTCACTTTGTAGAATCTACAGGAGCACTCCTACTTCTAGCCCTTCCCTTGCCATCCTTCACGACAGCGCCATCAACAACTTGGGGTGAGGGTGTAAGCTTTACTGTATTTGGCGGAGGCTCGTCGCCATTGCTCCTTGAAGACCTACCGATTGGGAATATAAGTGAAAACTCTAATGCGCCATCGGGGGGTCCCAACTGGATATCTCAACGGCTCTGTGGGAAGATCGAGCCCCCCACCCAAGGGTGAGATTCTTGGACTGCGAGCGAGCACTTCGGTTGCGGATATGAATTTGGAGATGCTGAAGAAGGGGTGTTCATGGAAACCCGCCGAAAGTTACCGCTCCGCTTAAGTAGTCGGGTTCGTACTTATTCCTAGAACGCCCCTCTTGCCCCTTCATAGCAGTAGGCTAGGGGGTTGTACGATTGCAACAACAGTATTGCAAGAGAAAGAATTGGGGGGGCGTAACATGATATGGCAAAAACTAAAGTTAGTTTCTATATTACACGATACTTTGCAAAACCGCCAGAGAAGTTTCTGGAGCTGTTTTCCAGGGCGTCAGGGGGTTACTTGTCAACCGACTCTGAGCGGGACTAACTGGCTAGATAGCACTGTACATGGTGTTCCCTTCTCCAGATTGGTCATTTTAGCACAGCCCATAGGCCGTATAATAAATCCGGGGGTTTCACTTGTCCACCGACATAAACTATCATAGTAAGCTACATTATCTCAGGATTTATTCAGCATTGGTCTTAACTAGAAGGTTGCTTTGCAATTCTTTGCTGAATAAGACAATAGCAATAATTATAAATTAAATAATAATACTCGTATTCTTATTACTACTATAGTATCTTCCACTATTCTCTTTTATTCCAAAAAAGAACTCTTATACCTTTGATTATATCTTCCATTCAATTTTTCCTTTTTTTGAATCCATTCCTCATCCCTATCCTCTTTTTCAACAGATTCTATAATCGGTATCACAATCTGTATTTATGAAATACTCTAATCTTGAATCCTCTTCAACTAATCACTCCACTAGGCTCTAACCCTCTATATTCATAAGTAGCTAATCTCCCCCTTCTACTACACCTATGTACAGTATCATATATAGAAATAGGATTTCCCTCAGGGGCGAGAGAATGAGCAGCGTGGGAGAAGATAGGCAAGCAACCCCTCATGGACCTATGCTCACTTTGTTAGAATTAACTAGCCTCTGTGCTTTATTCAGAATTCTTTCCACGTTGAGATTCTCGATCCTCTGTCCATCCGACGCGACTTGGGATCGAACTCCTTTCTTACCTAAATCTTAAGAAAGTAGTAATTGCGATGGTCTAATGAATATCATAGAAGGAGCAACGCTAGAGCTAGAGTTGATCCTCTGTGGGAGGGGGGGGTATGCTGAGGGCCGCCCCATCCCCGGAGCCCCATCCCCGGAGCCACATTGTACACTAAAAAGACCTTGTTACTTTCCGCAGATTCAAGGGCTTCAATTCAAGTAAGAAGTCCTGAAGAAGCCATCTCTGTGGTTATGGGCACACCAGGGCTAGCTAATGTTCCGCCGTGCTACGGGATACTGCGGGAACCGCCACACCCGGTATTGTGATACTCTGGTAGCACTCAATTGTTAGAGACTGAGCGCTGTCCCTGCAGGTAAGAGCGAGAACTTGGCTTCATCTTGTCAATCATCTTTTACAAGAATGGGTGCCAGAATTTTACTATCAGGAGGATTATAAGTATAAAGAAGGCTTCATATCTTACTCAAAGCGCTAGTAAGTGAACTGGGAAGCATTTCCTTTGAATCCGCAATAGGTTTTCTCCGAACTAGGAGCAGAGTGCGGTGTTATGTAAGACTGTGTTAGAAACTAGTCCGGTCTGGGAGGACCGTTGGCTGAAGTCAGGCTTCCGGGGCTTATCCGATACAACCTCGCTAGACTGCAGATATCTGCAGGCTTCCGAGTGATTGATGATTTTCCAATGATAGAGGGTTTTCAGGACATGGCATGCATTGACAGGGATTGAACGGAACATTAGCGTAGGCGCTAACAGAGTCTACATCTACTCGTACATGGCTGTACTGGCCTAGCATATTATCTTTCCCACTAACGCTTTTGGTCCTGAAGGTTGAGAGGCAGCTGGGTGCGGAACTTTGTGCCGATCTTGCGTGTTCCTTCGTATATTCTCGCATGAACAGTTAAATCTACCTCCGCGGCCGGGGTTGATAGAAGGGGAAACAGTTCCCTATGCGGAATCACGAGGATAATGAGTACTTGGATGCTCAAAACGAGTGCTCGACAACGATCGCAACTCAGGAACCATCCCGTTTGTAGTCTCCCCAACTCTAAGACCACCTACTACCCCAAGAGGTTGTGCTATTTTTCAATTATTTGTGGGTGAATGGGTGCAAGGTGGTAGACGAGGGGTGACCGCTACCGTGCGAGTGTTTCGAGTACTTGATTCGCGTCGGAGTGGACTCTTGTTCGTTTTCCCTTTGAACCCGAATAGCGCCAGACTACATTACAATTTGCGCCTCCAAATCACCCAGCAGCTCCGATTCAATCGAGATCCACCTAACTCTCTTTATCAACCAATCTGTCCGCACACCTCATGGGCAGATACATTAAGGTCAAGAATGGTCGGTTTGTTCCAAGAAGGCCCTGGCTACGAAAGAGGTAGGTACAATGTGGAAAGCGGGAACGTTAATGTTTTTAGTGAGGATATTTGCTAGTAAAAGTTGATACAGATATAGGCGAAGCCTGGAATGAAAATCAAATATGAATCGTAAGAAGAATTCCGTCAGCGAGCGAACGGTCTAAAAGTGAATGGAAATCGCGAGATGACCTGTAGAAAATATCAGGAGAAGGCTCTAGAGGAAAAAGACTAGGCAGAACTCGTGGGGGCTTGGAGGGTTTTCGTGAAAATACCAAAGCGTCCAAAGTACGATAGAGGTTTTCGTAACCTTGGGCACTACAGTGTCATAATTTCAGGGGTAACAGGGGATGAGTACAGTCGAAGAGAACATGTAAACGAAATCTCATTGATCCAGCAAAGAGCAGTACCGCACAAGTTTCCCAGCCTAGTGAATCTAAAGGAACGACAAAGGCAAGTCCTTTATAAAAGATCTATAGAGGAGCGGAACAAGAAGAACCAGTAGTAACCCCGAGATGTTATTGTTCCGAGTCGGAGGAGCCAAAGGTCGAGCTTGGGTTCAGTGAGGAAATGGAACAATATCCCTCTCCAGTAAAACGGCAGATCCGTAAGGCTATACCCGAAGTGTATAGGCATCTGAGCAAACACGAGAAAAGAAGAAGGGAATAACGGAACAAAGTTAAAAATACACAAGAAATCACTCGGTGGCGAAAAACTGAAAGGGATGAAAACTAAGCCTCCACAAGCCCTCCCTAGAACGGCCCAACCGGGTCACCACCAACCCGACGCAATAACAGCCATTCGACAAACACCCCAGCTAGATTGGGGGGGGGGGCGTGCGGCTCATGTATCCCGCGGCGTGCAATGGTGTGGCGCCTAGGCTAGCCCCCGCGAGATTCGCGAGGCAGTCTAATCTCATACTGATTCCACACATGGGCACGGAGGTTGTCCTTTCTTTTGATCCCCTTATTACCGACTTTCTTACATCCCGGGATTGGACAATGATATCACTTGGGGGTTCGTCCGTCAGAAGCAAGTGCAGAAAAGCAGGCTCAGGAAGGGCAATCCGGGGAGGGGATACAAGCACATCTCGTTTACCTCAAGGGTAAATCCCGTATGCCTCGTGAGCCCTGCGAGTCCAAGCCCAACGGCAGCCGTGGGCTGGTCGTCCGGCAAGTTATCACGGCCTAAAATGAGAGCACTCCATCGAACACAAGCCCAATGAAAGCCCGACACGATCCGGCCCGGCCCCACGAATCGGACCTAGAAAATAGAAAAAGCTAAAGAGAAAAAGGAGAAAAAAGGGTGTCAAAGAGATTGAAAACTGTGATGGAATTACGCTACTTTATTGCACTCTCTCCTGGACCGGCAGGACACAAAGATTCCATGCCGTCTCTGCTAGTTTCTGAGAAACAGATGACAAAGGGGAGTTTGGTCCGCAGCCTCACGACTCAGCTATTCCTCGGCGGTTTTCAGAGCGCAGTACAGTACAATGTCGCAAAGAAAGAGGGGTTAGACTAACAAATGATCGCTGGCGCTCGGATGGGTTTTGTCAAACCGGGGGTTTCAAGATAGAACGCTTTCTAGAAAAAATATAAAACAGCTATACCTAAAGAGGTAGCAGTAAAAAGTAAATGAAACATATATTTCCGGCAGATCCCTGGATTGCGTGCTCAAGACAGTTATCACAATATATCACAACATATCACTCGGTGATATCATTCACACTAAAATCATTGTGCAGTACTTTGCTATACGTTGAACCCCAATCGCCGGTCAGGCTTGGATCTCTAGTCCCAAAATCTCGCCTATGAAGCGATAACAAAAAGAAGCAAAAGGTAATAGAAGAAACAAATAAACTAGTATATTTGCTATTTTCTGGCCGCTCACAGCTGTTACTGCATAGGCATAGGCAGGAATTGGGTCGGAACCCAATCCCGTTTATGTACTGCAAGATGGTCGATATTTCCAAGGTTCTGATTGGTCGGTTTACATACTTGGTTGCCGGCCTGCGATGATGGTTTGCAACCACCACCACACACCGCGCCCCACACAGCAGTCCACGGCGAGGCGAGGATGTTAGAAATGGGTTAGTTTGACTGCTCGTCACATATCGGACTCAACACCAGTTTTCCCGGGATGCTGGAACATACTACTCATGCATTTGTTTTGTCTTGCAACCAAAAATTCCTGCGTGCATTTTGTTAGAGAGTGGGGAAATTGAAACACGTTGTCCGGGCACATCTGGGGAGATACGGAGAAGTTGTGGGGGAAGATAGAATACCACAAAAGGTAGTAAGGGATCTGAGGATAAAAGCACGCATGTTTTACTTTCACTGTTTTCCGTGGTATCACTATTTGTCTCTATCACATCTAACTGGTTCTGTCTGATTATCTGCGGCCATATTGTCGGTTCCTCTCTTTCAATTCATATTCTTATACGCTCTTTATTACTCTAAAGTATCGAATCCGCTGTGCGTAAACCTTTATTGTTAAAAGAGGATACAGTGAGGCGAGAATGCCCAGAAAATTGTTGTAGGATAGGGATTATCCGTATGGTGATTCTCGTTATACAGTGGGCTCGCTTTGCCGTGGAATACTGTAAGCTTTCCCCGGCCCTCCCACGGTCGTACAGAACCTCCCGCGATACCTAAGAGGAAATGACTTATCGTGGGGGGGAAGAGTGGTGAGGTGATAGTGCTGTGAGTGCGTTTGTCATTGACCTTGGGGCCCGCTCGCTATTGACTACGGTAGAATACTGGTAAGCACTGTATATAAATTTACCCAGACACCCCGCTACGCACACCCACCGGGGGATCCATGGTAATATCACACCCCACATCTGCTATGCTATTAGGATCACCACACTCCATCACGGATACCGATTATCGGGCATGTCAGACACCTGCCAACTCCCCGAGCAGCGCCTCGACACCCAACCAGGGGTTTCCCGGAACGTGCCAACCAAAATTAACAATAGTGGCAATTTTCTCGGTAATCGGGAGCAGGGTAGTCCCAGCTGTAAGTATAATATCCTCGGATCCGGGGTCACTTGATATTGTTAAAATCACATCCGGGGATATGCCGTTCAGGTAGGAACATCGGATAATCAGATAATATTACGTAGTCTAGAATAAGAAATAACTACCGGTATTCAGAGTATTATTAGGTTGGCGCAGTGATAATATTACGGTAGGAGGCCTGGCCAAATAAAATCGCGTAAAGAAATACGTATTTTGGGGACTGTCGCGGGCGTCTCCCGCAGCAACATACTCATACTGTAATTTACAAGTACCTCCTGGCGATCCTATACCAAAACCAGGATTCCGAGTTCCCGCCGTCGTGCCGGCTAAATGACAATCCCATAACCAAACGGCGTCGGTAGCGCTAAGTCCCGAGTCTCTTTTATCCGGATCTTCACTTCAGCCGCTGATCACCCGTACCCCATCAGATTCTCGCTTATCTGCGAACGTCAGCTTTCCGAATAAGGTAGCGTAAAACACCAGCACCCGCTACATCACAAGCCCTGATCAACAACCGTACGTACTGTTAAAGAGCCTATGCCAAGAATCCCCCCACCAGCCCATACCTCACGGGAGTTCCCTCCAAGTATTAGCCAGAGGCATTCCCGGAAAATATCCGGGAGCACCTTTCTACTAGCTGCGCATAGGGGAGTCAGTATGTAACCCGGAAGGGCCGACCCCGTCGGAGAGTTTGGGATATATCGGTAGGAGACGGATGTGCTATAACATATCGGGCGCTGTTGCGTTGTTGTCCCCTTCAAAAACGCTGAACCCCTCTGGGCTGTGTTCATTTTTGAATTATCTTGCGATTAGCCTACAAGGAGTGGTGATGGGGGTGGGGAAAAATTCTTTAATCCGTCGCCCCATTTAAATTGTGGACTTTGTCACGGCAACTCGAGTAGTTCCACTTCTTCACTGACGGTCACTCGCCTTCATTTTCGTTGGTGTTGGCGAAAAATACGGCGATAGGATGGTTGATGAAAAGACCGTTGATTTTCTATTTCCTGTAAGGACACAAGACTAATACACTAGACCAGGCGAGCCCTCAGCGAGGCGCGGCGCGACTTAGTAGTAATAGCTCCCAGATTTTGGCATCGTCAATAATTGATTGAGATTACAGTACCTCCCAATATCCTCGTCTCGTACCAGACATTATTTCTATTACCCTTATTAGAGGATACACATGTTATTGCTTGTTAAGAATCACCACTATCCGTCCACCAACCAGCTCCCACAAAGCAAAGAGTGACTAAGTGAAATGTGAATTCCATGACCAAAAGCAAGTACTAAACGACATAAATCATGAGTATAAAACAAGGGCAAAAAAAAAACCAAATCAGAAAAAATACGACCAGATCCACAAGCACAGATATGTTTTCTTCTTCTTGTTTTCTTTTGTTTGTTTTGTTTGTTTTTTTCGTTAGGATATGAAATCCCGAAAATCCCGTAAGTTAGGTCCGAAACCCAAGAGCAAATAACAACATGAAGCAAAGAATGGGGAAAAGCATCTGCGTGACTCTCAAAACGGCAGAGCTTCTCTGAAGGTGTCACTGCAGGGATTCGGGGGATACACTCGCCAGTTCCAAGGAGATGTTCGCAATAGTATGTCCCCATTCCAAGAAAAAGTAGAAGAGTAGAAAGGGAAGCCCAAAAGGAAATAAGCAAAAAAGCCACAGAAACGCCAATCCTCTCGTGTCTATCATGGAAGTCTAACCCCATTCGAACCCAAGGCATCCCCGCTGCCAGAAAGAAATTACCCTTGATGGGCGAAACCTTCACCACCCGACACTAATTTGAGCATATTCCTCGACACCGCGCAGCATGCATTCGCCTCACTTCCCTCCATTCCTATGCGGAGATTCTGGTTGGGAGGGCTGCCAATACCCCGGCTCTTGGTCCCGCCTCAGGATATGCCTGCCGAACTGGCGGCGGTGCTTTTTGCCTTTCACGTGGACGATCATATTATGCCGGCGATAAAAGCCCTTTCGGGATCGAGGGCACTCCTTTGCGGGGCAGAAAAACAGTTCAGCCGCGAGGTGCTGCTTCTCGTGCCGCACCATAGCCGAGGCCGACGTAAATGTGCCCATGCACCCATCGTAAGAGCAATAATACGTAGAGGTTGATTTTGGGGTTCTCGAAGATTTTCTCCGCTTTTTCTGTTTGATTATGGTGCTGTTCCCCCCCCCAAAATAATCCGTTTAGCCATTTCGAGCCACTTAGCTCCGTAGAGTTCTCGCTTCTTATTCATCTCCATTTCTCTACTTCCCTTCTCCCCCTCCCACCTTCTACAACACTAGAGGGGGGTATACCTTAATGGCAGCACTTGCGCGTCTGCATTTACCAATAGTGCCCCGCCTGAGGCATTCGGCACTACCGGAGAAGCCGCACAGGGTGACAGGTTACCAAGCCCCGGGGAGGAGGCTGTCACGAAGGAGCGTGAACCCGGCGATCCTCTACCACGACCCTCCATGATAGCCACGGGTTCCGGTACCATTTGTGGAGCCCCTAGCGCTTCGAGGTATCTGGAATTATCCCAAGGTGGTTGCTGGGTTGGGTCGCCTGGCACCGGCCATGGGCCAGGGGGCGGGTACTCGCTTATCATTGGAGTATCTGGCGCTACCGTAGAAGCCGCGCAGGATGACTGGCCACCAAGCCCCGGGGAGACTGTTCGGGAGGAGCTTGAACCCGGCGATCCTCTACCACGATCCTCTAGGAGAGCCGCGGGTTCGGGTCCTGTTTGCGGAGCCCCTAGTGCTTCGTGGTATCTGGAATTATTCCTAGGTAGTTGCTGTGTCGGGCCGCCTTGCACCGGCCATAGGCCAGGGAATTGGTGATCGTAATAAATCGGTGAATCCAGATCAACGGGAACCAAGCCAACCCCCACGGAGGTGCTCAGCGAAGCATAGCCCCCAAGCAGGAGCGAAGGTTGATGGCGGGACACAGTAGCCACACATGGCTCCGGACCCCCTATAAAAACGTCAATGGAATTCTAGCGGATATAGCGTGATGCGTCTGACGGAAACACAAACCATTATCGAGGGGCGGGCACTCCCAGCCAACCTGCATGTTGGCCCAGAATAACTATGACATCGTGAGCATAAGTCTGACTAGAAACACAGCAAATTAATAAAGGAAATAATAACCCACCTCCAAATCATTGCTTCCTCCTACCTGACCGTTCATATTCTCTCAAAATAAAGAAAAAGAAATGACCAAAAGAATAAAAAGAATAAGAATAACAAAAATGACGTGAATGACAAAATAAAAACAAGTACAAAACACGAAATAAGAAGCTGCCCGAATACAAGTCTGATAGCCTAGCCGGAGCAAGGTTAACTTCCAAGTTTGGTCCTCCTGTTTGGCTCCCTATCCTGGAGGGGATATTCCGGTGAAAAAGGGTCCGGCTTTACAGAGCAAACTACTATCCGATCTCCTTCGGGCGCACAAGACGCCACAAAAGATATCAGAAAACTTTGTTTCCTTTTTTTCTCCTTTACTTACTTTTTTCCCACTTTTTTAAACAATAATTTGCTCCGCCAGTGGCCAGGCTATGGGTTTCAAAAGTCCTCGCTCGTTTGGCTCCTTCAAATCGAGTCCCTGTCGGAGATTGGGAGATGGTTCCTTGATTAGGGCAATCCAGATACGCTGGGTCCTTGCTCCCGGCTCCCTTTTCCTGGTCCAATGTGGCGGGTCCAAGTTGGCAAGATCCCGGCAGTCCTGGAACAGTGAACGGAGAGCACGCTGTTGTCCTTTTGCTGTTTCGGAGATCGAGAGTATCTCGGGAGTGGCGAGAGACAAGGCGGGCACACAACAGAGATCTTGAGAATTTCGGAGGCGAGGCGGGATAAGAATCTCAACGTGATATAGTCCGATCGGCCGGGACGAAATGGGTTCAAATCAAGAAGAGAACTTGGAGGAAAAATAGGCATACTCGGCATTTTATACGCTCACATCGCGCATTCTCGGAGTAATATTATGATATCACATCTCTATAGCTTAGGTTCAACTGCAGTAAGAGTAGAGTACCTATCTTTTCACACATCTACCCCCCCACCTACTTGCTTGCTATACAGACTACCATTTCGAGAGACAACCACACCGATCGCCAAAAGCAACCAACTTTTTACCTCGAAAGCGATTTTGTTCACCATTTTTTTCTTTTGTGGTTTTTTACGGTCTAAATAGTCCACGCGTACGGCAAAGCCCGCTTTCCTCTTGTTTGAGGTTTCCCTAGCAAACCGAGCCTCACCAGCCTATCTTGCTGTACCCAGCGCAGCCTTAAGACCTACCTAAGTCTACTCTACCCTCATGGGAATTGGCAAGTCTTTTGCGGTCCGATTGGTCGGGATTTGTTTGTAGTGCCTATTTTCTGTGCCGACACTCGTCGCAGCCCCAAAACCTCGCGAGGGTAGAGTAGACGTTCCTCACTGGCTCACGGATATTACTATCATAGCTTACCAATCACAAAGTAGAGCGCTTTTTTAAACTAACCACGATAACCCATTTTAGGAGACAAACGGCTCAGAAAGATCTCTAACCATACTCGAATTACAAATATGGCGTACGATCCACCGCCAGTTATCGGCGGAGATCGCGCATAGGGCTTCGATCTGTCTATTTTGGCGAGTCGCCAGAATTCGGAATTCCAGTCAATGAGATCCAACACATTCAGCACTCTCCGGCTTTACCGTATGCGGAGCAGGAGGAAAACATTAATCCTTCTCGGGGTTCTTTGACCCTAAACACGGAGATTAGAACCCTGGCGGACATAGCGGACTCCCCACCAGTTTTACGATACTTTACAGTACCCTATGAAATCGTCCAGGCGCAGTACACACATACACCAAACAGAACCTATTCCCACCCGTCCCCCCGACTTTCTGTTTTCCATCATTCACTCTCATGACGCTAACACTACTACAGGCATTACCCAAAAGCAACCCCCCCGAGGCAACATAGACCAGGCAGTCCGTCACAAACCTGGGGTTTGACGTTTTAGGTTGGGATGGTCTACAGAGAATCAATCTCACATCTGGGTGGTGCAAGCATCAATTGTATCCAACAACCCTCATTGCCTCTATGCAGACTCTACTCAAGTTGTGCTCGTAACTAAGGTTGTGGGTTACACAAGGAAAAGCTCAAGGCCACTCGAGTTCATCCAATCAGTGGGGCGCTCAGCTTTCAAACTACAGAGCCGCATCAAGGCTCCTCTTGAGATGCCCTAGCGCTCTCACCCACTCAAGCTTAAAAGTCATCGCCAGTACGCTATGTCGGTGAATTCCATCCAATACGCCCCGGAAGTACTATCTAAAAGTTTATAATAATCGCTTAACGTATGGATCGTAGGGCTGGGCATCATATCAAAATACCGGTATCATTTCGAGATCTTTCCTCCCCTCAATAACGCAAGGATAGCGTGCTCGGGAAGAGATCACCACGTCCAGAACACCGGAAGAAAAACTAACAGTGACAATCGCCCCNNCCCCCCCCCCCCCCCCCTACTAACTATCAATGTTGGTGTCAAGCGTACTCGAGTACTCGTTGTCGGGCGCCCCGATACGCAAGACTCTAAGCGATTCCTTTTTCTCCCATCCACACTTAGACACGTACTGTACCTCCAATGGCAATATCTTATCGCGCCTCAGACCTGAAGAGCTCTGCCAATCGTCCTGCCTTGTTCTTCGGTGCATGGTACGTGGAGATTTATGTCCTCGCTTTGCAAGTGCACGCACCCCGCCCCCCTCCGCTAAGATCACATGCGGACATACCTAAATTTAAATGCATTCATATTTACAACTTCGCACCTCACCATACCAAATCACAACCTCAATCACTTGTCATACCTTAATTCAAGCCTGAAAACAGCATAATTGACGCGTGCTCGATTATACCCCGAGCACTTCCTACATTCCTGCATAAAAAGAAAAGAAGAAAAGTATCCAATTACCGCAAGGCGATTTCTTCCCCGCGCCATCGGCCCGTTGCTACGCCGGGTGGTTCAGCTAGCAAGGCGCGAAAGAAAAGGAATATATTAGGTACATGTGCGCAGTCCGACGCCGATGTTTATCGCACGTTATACGTTACAATAATTATTAATAATGAGCACCCCCGCTACGACGCCCCCCCCCCCCATCACCTGGAATTTGAGTGACTCTCAGCCCTGTCCAAATTGCATGCGGCCCGAAGCGCATAAGAAGTATATAACGTAAGCGATATGCCGAGTGATCGGGTGTGATGCAAATGCACGGAAGTGAGGTACGCGAACGTAGATCAATAATGGTCTGAACGGGAAAGGAGGCTAGAACAGCCATGCACTCGCAGCGGGGAAAGAAGTACCCGAAGACGGGAATTCACAAGGTATATGGCGGAAAAAGATGCGTGCGCACCCGAGCGCTCATAGAAATCCACTTACCGAGTTTTTGGATGCTGCTTGCCTACTACGAATATGGGCAGAGAGTATTCTCATCCGTGGGTTGGGGAATCCTAAACACGTTTGGGAAAAACATTAGCTAGCTCATCCCGATATTAGCGGTTCCGTAGGCTCACAAGCAGGAGCGTGTGCGTAAGGGAAAATCTAGGTAAATCGATGGATCGAACCCCAAAGATTACTGAGAGATATCCATCCAGCTCCGCGGATCGATGAATGCTCTCTGGCCCAATAATACTGGGAGATATGAGCGGGGTAACGTCTCCCTCGAAATCGCAAGTAAGGTGTTTGTGTACTTAGGTTGCGAGTCTTATTTACACTTTCAGCGACTGGTGGCTAGCGATACGGAAATGAGGTTGTCAAACCCGGGCACTAGTACAGTAGGTGTACCCAACAAGAAATACGGGTACCTGAACATGAGGGTAAATATTGCATCAGATAGTAAAGGATACCTAAAAATTGCTAGAATTAGTACAGCTTATAGAACACTATACTAACTCTAGCAATCCCCCAGTATCCTTTAACACCCTTAGCAGTGGCACCCTCATGCAATGTTTACCCCGAGGTTAAGTCATATCTTGAGAGGGTGCTTGTACAGTACAAAAGTCAACACAGTATCCCAAAGTGGAATGTTGTACAGTACAAGGTAGTGCACGCATACTGAACCTACCCACACCCCACAACCCTGCTTGACCCATAGAAGTTATTCTAAACCAGTATTGACGGGGAGAATATCTGATAATTTTTAGGTTGATCTGGGTATTCAAGATCCAGCCGCTGTTAGCTCACATTACACCACTGAACCTGCCACCCCAAGTCCCTGCCTACCTTAGGTCGCGCACCAAGGGAAGTGTGATATATCCAATTCCGCATCTCTCACCGCGGACACCGCTATCGCAATGAAAATCATAGAAACTTTGTGTTTACTGTGGAGATTCATTTTGTAGATCCCCTAGCAGAACAGGACTCCGGGAATCAGGACTTCATTAACGCGAGTGCATCCATGCCATCGGATTGGGGTCGATGTTTTTTTTTTTCTTCTTTTTTTTCTTTTTGTTTTCCTTCGGTGCTGGTTCACCGAGAGAGGGGTGGCTTCAATCTGGCGACGTGAGCAAACTAGATGACAAGTTGGATGACCTCCCATAGATGTTTGGAATAGGTTCTCCGGGTTTCCACTGGATAATTTATATCTCTACACTAAAGGGTTGCTGTTCGGAACCATACGAATGAATATTACTTTTGTTTATTTTTCCAAAGGTTCTCCGGCTGGCTGATTTCGTCGCTGTGCTCCATAGTAATCGATACTTGAAAAAGCTGCGCTACTCGGCCACCATGTTCATGTCTCTTTATTATGCTTAGGTAGGTAGGGTGTTCATGCACGTCCATCTCAAAGATAAGTTTGTCACCCCTACGTCTCACAGAGTACTGTATACCCGCTTGGAAATTAACAGATGTTCAATTGAAGACACAATATTGGAAGAAATAACAAACCACGAGAGGCAATAGCATATTTTCCTCTGATCTAACAGACTAGACGAAAATAACAAAAACAAGACATGCGCTCAATATCACAATGTCAGAGCCATAGAGTGAAGCAACATAAAAATTAACGGTAAAAGAGTTTAAAGTAATGAAAATATCAATATATGGTAGAAAAGCATTTTTTTGTCATTCTTGAAGGTATCCAAAAATTGATCCCCCCCAGAAATTGTATATCGTAATTAGAATTAGAGTATGTCCCCCAGAAAAGGGAAATGAAGTGAAAACCCCGCCAGTGAAAGATTCCTCCAACAGCGACTCGATACTAAAGTCTTGGGAACATAGTGACCCAATGACCATAAGCACAAGTTCCAGTAGTTCCTATCCCAGGCCGGTGGGAAGCGCCAGTCCTACTTGTTTTTTCCCCATACCCTGTGTATCCCTTCTCTTATCTACGAAATACCCAACCCACCCAAAGTGTTCACTACACTTTCCTCGTGCATTTCACAGCGTCCTGTATGATATAAAATAAGGACTAATCTTTGCAATTCTCCTCGAGTCCGTTTTGCAAAACAACAATCAATCCACTTGGCCACTGTTCCGGCTGTACAAATGGCGTTCACCGGCTTTGAAACTGAGGACAAGCGATCACTTTGTATGGGGCAGCGGATCGAAACGGTCGTATCTAAATTGACCCTTATTGCTTGTCAAAATAAACCCTAGTTGGCTGATGCAGTGATTTCCACCAATATTCTGGTGGGGGATAGAAAGAGTTTTTAGCGTATCGGCCTTACCATACCTATTATTCTCTCCGGTTTCACCCCTCCCCTGTTGGGGTAACTAGCTATGGCTATCATCGCTTTTTTGATAGTTTGATTAAGACTAAGTAACCTTCCTTCAAACAGACCCACTGGACGATAGATTCGGTGCCATAACTTTTTAGCACGGATTCTGACCTATGCCATCTCTGCGCTCCGACGTGGTAATGTGCGGGGGTCTCTATTCTTCTATTTTCGATACCGGTATTCTCTCTAGCTATCAATCAAGCCCCTTCCTTTCTTGCATATATCGACTAATAGCCACCGGGTAACTCTACTAGTGCACATACACACGGCACACGCACCTAAGCACCCTAATGGTCAACGTTATCGAAGTTCGTTTCTACTGAGTTAGCTTTCTCCACTATTTAGATTGGCTTTATTACTATGAGACCTCCTGTCATCGTGCTCCATATCCTTCCTTCATATCAGTATAAGGGTGCTTTTACCTCACACCTTGCCCGAACAAATACCGAGTAACACCGAGGCACCCTCAAGCCTGGCCTCCTGGTTGCGCGGGGCAGCTATCAACCATACCAGCCGATACGTAACAAATGATAATCTGCCGTTAATGCGTAGTGCTTTGGTGGGATTCTTGCCAGCACAGCTAGTACCAACCTGAGTAGCCGGAAACCGAGTTTAAGGGAGCAATGAATCTGGGGGTGCTGCAATACTACCGGCCCTGCTTGGTGTAAGCCTCCCGGGCGGCGAATTTGTCCGTCAGGTCCGCTGCACTCCCACGCAATATAGTACTTTCCCACCTCGCCCCGCTCCAACATCCGGTGATGTGAACACACAATCGCCCTGGCTAGAGGTGTTACAGTGAAACCTCCATTACCTCCAGGTTATGAGAAGCCTGGATTTCCTGAAAGTAATAATTCACGACTGTGTGTAAACACTACGCTTCAACCTAAATATACGGAAAAATATTGCATTTCCCCAAGCGCATGAGTTGGAATTTTTTAGGACCTTTATTCCAAAAACACGTATATCCATTTAATTCACCATCTCATTATGGATCGATCTGTCTATCTGCCGCCCCGTCCAATCCCGCCCTTCACGGTCTGCATATCCGGCTACCAGGATGAATGTTCAGCAGCACAGTATGACAAAATACTTTACTGAAAAAGTTTTCAGACCAACAGGCCCCGGAACTTAGGAATATTTACCATCTAGAAAGAAGAACTAATAGAATCCTATAGAACTTAGAAGGGGGGAAGCTCATAGAACAAAACCCGCCTTCGCACAGAGGATAGAAATATTGGAGTCCCGGAAACATCGGAGGGCGGAGCTAACGGAGGTCACTGTATGATACATGGCCCTTCCTCAATGACCTCTTCCCACTCAAAAGCTTTGAAACTGGCATGGAAAGTGACTACTATAAGATCACGCACTTTTACTAGTATAATTAAACCCAAGACTTAGATCACGTGACCTAATTTAATCAACCTCCCGAATTTTTCCAAGCAACGTCCCATACACAAGCCAGTTCAACC
>QLOI01000262.1:37982-72160 GCA_003313605.1 Tuber umbilicatum | reverse complement strand
CCCCCCTGTTCCCCCCTGAATGTGCGGATACTCTTTTTTTATTTTATTTTTTTTATAAACTTTTTAACTTTATTAACTATCGTCAACTACAACTAGCTAATAACAGTTTCAAATGGTTTTCTGTTCGCTAAAAGCGAGTCTTTTGTAATAACCCTCTAACGAATCGAGGGCACCCCCAAGAATCCACGGTCGAGTCACGGCAAGCAACCTTCCCCCACCAAGATATTCTACCAAGAGCCGATTGCAACAACCTGAGAAAATGTCAGATCTCCCAGATGGGTCACCCCAACCATCGCCTCCCAGCAGCACCCCCTGATAAAGGAAAACCACCCATCCACCAACCTCACTTATCCCTCGCACGGGAAACACCCAAAATAGAATAAAAACAACTTAACCCCGTCTCCCTAAATGACAACTCCCACCCACTTCATATCTCTTTCCACATCTAAAAGCTCTACACATACCCCCTAACCCACCCCCGGGACCCCTAAGAATCCCACCTACCACTCCCATGCCCCTACCTATGCCCGGTGAACCCATCCTCGGGCCCGTCAGCACAACAACAACATCCTCCTCCCCATCCTGCTTCACAAACTCACACGGGATCTCCCTCCTGCCCCTCACAAAACTCCCAGCCCAGAACACAACCATACCCTTCCGGCCCGCTTCCAATTCCTCCCTCCTCTTCGCCAACCAACGATGGCGTTCTCTCATCCTCCTCTTCCTCTTTCCCTTCTCCAAAGTCCAAGCAACCGAGGGCTCGCCCCTCGGGGGGCCAGGCTTCCGCACCGCCGCAGCGGAGGACACCACCTCAGCCACCTCCCCTTCAGCCACCGACATGTCATCATCAGCCACCTCCGAAGAAGCCACTGAATCAGCCACACCAGGTAGCCTCACCCGTGCCAACGCCATCTCCTCTTCCTCAACCGTGGACGGGGCCACGTCAGCCCCACCTACAAACTCTACCTTCTGCCCAAATCCTAGCTCACAATTCTGGGAATTGTGAGCCCCTGCGCACACAACACAAACCGCCATCTCCATGCCATAATACCTTACCATCTGCTTCTCAGCCAAAGCCAAGTGAGCAGAAAGCACGGAAACATGATGCCTCAACTGTGAAATCACTGCCTCCTGAGCGAAAGACTTTTCCACTGCCCTGGTTAGGACATCAGCCAACCGTGCGATCTGTGCCGACGGCGGTTTTCGAATTTGTCTTCTTAGCCATAACCGAAGTGTATAGCAGAGTAGATAGTATCGAGAATAAAGATAAAGATGATGAAAGAGGATGAAAGAACAAGTTTATCAATCAAAATTAACCCCAGCGAGGTGCTGTAGAATAAAGCCTTGAAGCAATCGTGATGAAGGAATCAAGGACGCTGGTTGGTCTAACCCGGGAAAATGACAAGTCACCTGGCGGTGAAATTTCAATGACTGGGGTTGTAACAGACACAGAGCATATCCGGATACTTCTATTTTTATTTTTATTTTTTATTTTTATTTTTTTTAAAATTTTCTATTACTACTAGTTACAAAACAAACTAATTGTAATACTATAGGCTTTCTGTATGCTAAAAGCATGTCTGCCTTTTAATCTCTCCTCAATCCAATTTCCTCACATTTTCCAATAATATTCCACCCTTCCTTCTCAAATTATCTGAAACCTCTCTCAACACTCCCTTCTTTTTATTTAGCTTTACGCCTACCCCCAAACCACTTGCAATGGGTCGTTTGAAGGTACCCAAAGCCTCTTTCTCCTCCCTCGCCAATTTTAAAATCCTCCTCCTCCTTCTTTACCTCAATTTTCCCAATTCCAAATCCCGCAATCTTCTCCTTTCCAACCCCTTACTTATTTCCACCTACTCCATACCCAACATTCCCAGCCTGCTTCCATCCTTCTCCTCTTTTCGACCCATCAAATTTCTTCTTTCACCCCTTCTCAATTTAAACCAATTTGTGCTCCTCCTAAACTCCAACACCAATTTTACTCCCTCCTCTTCAAACAATAACTACCCCATATCCACCCCTTCCTCGTCACCTCTGCCTCTCTCTATCCAACCCTTCACCAATTTTTTCCTTTCCTCCTCCCACCTTAAACAATGCAATAACACATGATCCCTGTTTTCTCAATCTTCACACTTACACTTCAAACCACCCTTTCCATATCTCGTTCCCCTCATACCCCCATGATCCACCCTCATCCAAAACAAAAACACTCTCTCCCATCTTCTTCCTCCGTGACCCAATTCTCCATCACTTCCATTTCCAAAATATTTCTTCCCTTTTGCCTCCTTTACCCAATATTCTTTCCATGTTCTCCATTCTATCTACTTTCTTCTCTGTTTCCATCTTCCCCACGTCAAAACACTAACCACTTCTTTATCTTCTTTCATCCATACCCCATCTCTCATCAATTCATCTACCTCCTCATTTTCCCTTATCCCAACATGTCCGGGCACCCATTCTATCACCACCTCACATCCCTTCCTCAATAATTCCAATCTCCTCTCCCTTACTTTCTGTTCACTCACCCCGCACCAACCCTTACCCCTTCTCAATCTTTTTATAACACCCAAATTATCTACCCCAACCACCAACTTCCTCAAACATCCTTCATATACCAGCGCCTCTTTCAAAACGCTTCCTACTCCCTCCATCTCTTCTTCACTAACCGTCAATCCCCTTCCAACATTCACCTTCCAACTCTTTCTTCTTCTTCCATACTCCCACAAACAACCTCCTATTCCTAACCTTCTATCCCTTCCACTTGCGTCACTTACACCCACCAAACTATTCTCCATACGTTCTCTCCTACCCAACTCCAACACCTTTTTTCTTTCTTCCTTCTTCCCTCCCCATAACAATTTCCAACCCACCACTCCTTCCCTTTCCGCCTCTACCTCAAACATTTCCCCCTTCAACTTCCATTTCTTGACCTTTCTCAATATTCTTCCCTCCCATCCTCCCTTCCAACAACCCACTTCCTCCGCCTCTTCTTGCCAACCCTCAACCCCCTTTTCCCAAAAACCCCTTCTTCTCAGCCTTAAACCCCACAAACTCAATCTCTTGTCCAATTCCCATTCTATGCCTTTCCATCCCACTTCCCCTAATATCGCATCTATCAGCGTTGTTCTCACCGCCCCCAAAATCGTTCTCAAACACTTATTTCTCCACACCTCCACCATCCTCCTAAACCTTTTCTCTCCATTCCACCAAATCTCCATTCCATACAACAAGCATTTCATCACCACCATCTCCAACAATTTCGCCAGCTTTCCCCCTCCCAATCCCTCTCTCTTCTTCCTATCAATTTCAATAACATTCTCCATCTCACCTCCGCCAACCTAATTCTATTCCTCACATGACTTTCCCAACCCCCATTCTCTTGCCACCAAACTCACAATACTCTCACTTTCCTCTTCATTTCTAAACTCTGTCCCATCTACCTCATTTCCCTCTCTCTCAGTAACCACCCTTATCCACCCACATACCCTCCAACTTCAGCAGCTGCACATCCACTTCCCACTTCTCCAAACCTCTCCTCAGTCCCACCTCCATTTTTTCTACCTTCCTCAAAATGTTCTCCTCGCTATCCCCAACTACCATGAAATCCACATCATCCATCACTACCACTACCTCTAAATCTTCCATATTCTCTCTTCTTACTTCTTCCAAAACTTCCTCCAATAATAACATAAACAATGTTTGGCTTCATGGCGAGCCCTGAACCATCCCTCCTGTCAAATTCACCCAATCCCCCAATCTTTTCCCCACCCTCACTCTCACCCTCCTTTCCCTTAAAAACGAACTTATCCACTTCCTCAAAAATAACTCCACTCCCAAATCTTCCAATCTTTCTTTCATCTTTCTCACCCCTACGTTCTCATAACCCCCTTTAACTTCCAAACATAATAATAATCCTAAACCCCACTTCTCTTCTCATTTCATCAACAATTTCCCTACTGCTTCCAAACTGCTCCTCCCTTTTCTCGCTCCCCACTGCTCTCCACCCATTCCTTTGTCCCCCCATTCCCCCAACAATTCCACTACCACTCTTTCCAACCCTTTTCCCAACACATCCTGTAAGTTTATAACTCTATAGCTGCTTGGCAGACTATAGTCCGGCTCATTTGGTTTCCTCATAACCACCCCCACACTCTCCCTAAATCTTCCCGGCACATAACCCAACTCCAAACTTCCCCTGAATATCCACAAAATAACTCTTTTACCCCAATCCAAACCCCAAACCATCTTTACCATCTTTCCACCCAACCCATTTACCCCTACCGCATTCCTATCCTTCTGCTTCAACATACACTCCTCTACCAATTCTTCCTCCAATTCCACTCTCTTCTCAAAACCCTCTTCCTCTTGCTCCAATTCCTCTCTCTTACCCAATCCTCACATAATAACTCCCCCTTTCCTCCTATCATCATCTACCAACACCCCATCTTCCCCTCTTATACCTGGCAGATCCACCATAAAGTCCTTATCCGTTTTAACAAAACGAAAACTATCCAAAAGCCTTAATCCACCCAAAAACTTCAACCAATAATCTAACTTCTTCTCCTCAATCAATTTTCTATACTCTTCCCTCCTCTTCGTAATTTCCTCCCTCCTCTCCACCAAACCCCCACCTCACAATTCACCTCCAACCCCCAACCATAAATCGCCAAATTTAAAATTCCTACTCTTGTAACCCACTCTCTCATCCACTCTCGTTACCTCCCCCACCCTGTTCGCCACCCTAAATCCTCACTTATCCACCCATTCTTCCACCTATTCATCTTCCTTACTCCAACTCTCCCCCTCCTCTCCTCATCTCTTACACCATGCATTAAAATCTCCTAAAATGACCACATTCCTATCCCCTTCCGGCCATAAAAAATTCTCATGCTTTCCACTACCCACATATACCGTCCAAATATCCACCCAACAATCCTTTTTCACCTACAAACTTATTCCTATTCTCCCCTGTCTTCTATCCAAAATCTTATATTTCCCGTCCCATACCCTGCTCACCAACATACCCACCACCGAACCCTTCTCTCTTTTTCTAAAACCTCCTACCCCTCCCCTCGTGTCATACCCCTCTAATCCATAACAAACATCCCCCATTCCCACTGCCACCTCCTGCAAACAATAAACATCCACCTCTCCCCCTCTCGCCCCTAACTCCACCATCCCATTATAACTCCCTCTCAAGTTCCCCGATACCAACTTCAATCCCTCAACCTCAACCCACCAGACTCCTCAATCGTACCATCTCCGCCCTCACTCCCCAACAATTTCCTTCACTTGCTTCCCCCATTGTGTGATGTCCTCCACATATCGCACACTTCCTATAGTGCACACAACCCGCTCTTCCCAACCTGCATCCCTCACACCCGTGCTGCTAACCTGTATGACCTTCCACCGCACAAATACTGCATCTGCTCAACTTCTTCCTACAATCCCACCAACTATGACCCACTACCACACACTTCGTGCAAAATACCAGTTGTTTCTCCTCTACCCACTTCTTCATCACCTTCCTGTCCCCTAAAACCTGTAAACCGCTTCTCAAAATCTGCACCCTCTGACTTTCTCTTGCCACATGAATCACCACTCCCACATACTTCAATCCCAAACTTTTCCTTCTCTTTTCATCCACCAACCATACCGGCCTCTTCATCAACTTAATCCCATTCTCCTGTTCCACTACCTCCCTAAACATTTCCAACCTCTTCTCCCAAACCTCAAACTCCACTCCCAAAACCACCAACCCTACCCAATTCTCCATTCTATTCACCTCTCCCACCTTCTCCTTCATCGCCTTCTTCCACATCTCTTTTCTTCCCTTGACTAACTCTTCCACCTTTTCCTCTTCTTTCAAAACCACCTGTACCCTCCTCCCCTTTCCCACTACCCTCTCCACGTCCCTACTTCCTAATCCCAAACAACTTTCCACCTCACTCTTATTCCATTCCTTACCAGTGCCCCTTCCTGCAAATCCAACACCACCTCCACCACCTTACCCAATTTCTTCTCCAACTCCAAACCCTTTCTCTCTCCTTCTTTTCTTTTTTCCCGTAATTTCCTCTCTACCTCCATCCTATCCTTCACTTTCAAACTTCCACCCATCCCTGCAACCACCTCCCCATACGTTCTACCCCCCTTCCACCGCCTTACCCTTTTCCATCTCTTTAATTCTACCATCTATTCCCACCCCTACTTCACTTTCTTTCGCAATCTCCATTACTCTCTTTCCCTCACAACAATCTTTACCCTTGTTACCCCCTTCCAACCAAAACTCTCTCATCTTCGCCAAACTCCTCTCCAAAACCAAACCCCTCGCTTCCAACTCACTACTTCCAAACACATATTGCACCTCCTCTACCAGCTCCCTGCAATCCCCCAATATCTCCCACATTTCCAACGTCTCCTTCCTATCCCAATTCTTCTCCTTTCCTCGCCTTAACATTCCCTCCCTCTCCCTTATTTTCCTCTCCTTTTTCAACAACTGCTCCTCTCTCTCTTTCTTCATCTTCCATTCCTCCACCAAATCCAATTCCCCTTCCTCCTCCCTCTCATCTATGACATTTGCTTCCCCCACTTCTATCTCCGACCCTTCCTATTTCTCCCTCAACTTCTTAATCTCTTCCTCCACTACCTCCATCTTTACCTTAACCCTCCTCTCCTCCTCCTCCTTCTTTCCTTCCGTAGTATCCTCCCACACCTTCCACTCCTCTTGACCACTTGCCCCCCAATCATCTCCTCCCATCACAAGATCATCCTCCAATCGCACCTCATCATTTTCCCAGCCACCTGCAACCCTGACCAATCCACTGTAAACCTCCCACCCCCTCTTTTCATCACCACCCGATACTGTTTTTCCCCCTTCCAACACCCTATACTTTCCACCCTCCAATACCTTTTTGCCAACACGTCCACCCTCAACCCTAACCCTCCTTTTTCCGGATCCAGCCCTTCTCCCACTCTTTCCACTCTTTCCAGCCATGATTTCCTCGAGTAAGCACTGGCTCAAAGATAAATTTGAAGTATCTCAGCTGAAGCGATAAGTGGCCGCCGTTGGTCAGAATCTTGATCGTCATAAAATGTACCATGTCTTTATTTCAAAAGTCAGGAAAATACCGGTCGTCGTGCTTGTCCGGATACTTGTTGCCTGTAACAAGTACAACGCGATGCGACAGAGCGATACTACCGGCGGTCCGCCGAGCAGCCACTGTAGAATAGGGTACAGGACACTACTCGTAACTACCCCTCAGAGATTTGCCGTTGTATAGATACCCAAGCCACAGATACAAACACCAAGTCATATGATAGTGCTGCACGAGGTAATCATTCTCAAATCGAGCTTGACCGTGCCGGTATTGCAGAGCCAAATGTATGTACTACTCAAGCACCAATAAAAGGATATGAAGTGCAAAGGTAGTATTATGACAACATGCGTACTTGGTCTAACGGTTATGATTTTCGCTTCCCAAGCGGGAGAACGGGGTTCGACTCCCCGAGTACGCAAGGGTTTCCTTTTTTTCCCTTCTTTTTTTCCCCCCATCCGGAACTTCCTTCGTTTTCCTTCGGCCGCGTATCACGTTGTTTATTCCTATAAAATCAGCCAGCATACCACAAGTTGTGTCAAAGAGGTGTCTGTCATGTGATATCTACAAGTATGATACAGGAGAGTTTTCACGTATTCCAGGGGGCTGTTTATCTTATGGAAAGTTGGGCATGTCACTTCTACCGACAAAAATGGCTTGAGAACAGATCGAGTGATAACTAATGATTAAATTTATATTTACTGGTAGACAGGATTATGACGTGCTTGACCCGTGTCTTCGTGTTTAGTTTATCCGTTTACAAGTAGTAGATACTCTGCTGCCCATGTGTTACTACTGTGCCGGCATCAATGAACACCCACGCTGCATTTCATGTAGAGAGCGTTGTCTCCGAGGGGAAACTTATTATTCAGGCTAAAAATCACAACATGATTCTGGTAGGTAGAGTTGACCATGATAAGGTAAACCCGAGAGGAGGGGAGAGGAGTAAACGGGGCAAGACAGGAAACGCAGGGCGCCGATACCCGGGTATAAAACTTTTATTGTTATTATATATCGTGTCGTTTGTGTTGATCATGCAAGCAAGCACAGTACGATAGTAGGGCGTGAATTACAGTGTGGTACATAGTGCCTAACCGTCCTTCTATCCATCCAGTATATTGCCCCTTGGTTTTGAGGGGGAGAAGAGGGGAATGGTTATTCCGCACCGCCACCGCCGGATAGGACGAGCAAGGCTCCTGCTAGTAGGATCCACCAGTATCTATTGTTTATCCAGTCATCTATTAGTTTTCGTTCACAATGCGCGGTTTGGAGGTGTGGAGGGGAATAGGGTACTTCTGCAAGAAGGTCTTCTCAACATTCGGCTCTGGCAACTTCCCTTCGGCGTTCAACACAATGGGTTTATTCAGGAATGGCTGTGGACCCGGTGTTGGGTTTATTGCTCTTACGTCGCGTTCTTCGAGCTATTTCCACTCCTCGATTAGTCACTAAAGAGAGAGGGGAGGTTTGCGGGGGGGATACATCATAAACACTTTGAAACTCCACCCTCCAGACTTTTGCCAAGTTGCCACGATTTCGACGGATGTTTATTAATGTCTTGTCACGATTTTTGAGTGCTTTCTATTCTTCCGAGTCCATCCATCCACCCTACCCCATTAGCCCCTCTCTCCCCATCCACGATGTTTGTGAGAGTAGAACACGTACGCCGGTAGTAACAACCCCCCTAAACACGCCTTCCTCATCCAGAATCCCCACACGAACAATCTCGTCATCGCCGCACTCGCCGGCCAAAGCGCAGTTCTTGTGACCGACAGAAGGGCAGGAGGCGTCCTCCAAGCGCTCATGATACCATAGCTCACACAGCGGTATCGGGGATTCGGCAGATATGGGCCATTGGTAGAGTTCCTGGGTATGTGAGTAGTTGTCTTGTTCACTCTCACTGGTGGCGGGGTGCCGGTGTGCTGTGCCGGGGGTTAAGTGAGAGAGCAAGAGGGTTAGGGAAAAGGATAGGAGGTGGATCGGGGTGCGCATTTTCTTGGTCGTGCGGCTGTTGGTGATGAGTGGTGGTATTTGCAGCTCGGAGAGGTTTTTTTGCGTGGGTTTTCGGGGATATGGCCACAAGAGTGGTTCCGATTGTACGAGGATACGAGAACAGTCAGCTTGGTGAAGGTTCGATAGATAGAATCCCAGTAAAACACTGGGAGACGGGATTGAAGAATAGAGTTGAAAGTTATGGAGAGATAAGGCCGTCGATTTGTGGTCTCGTGCTTGAGTTGCAAATTCTCAAGCACGTCGGTCGTGACTTAGGGGTGCCCTCAGAGCTTAGTTGTGTTGAAGCTCGCTTTTATGGCTGATGGATGAGGCTGAAATTTAATATGTCCAAAGACAAGAAGGCAGATATCACAAGATATTCAAGAATGATCAAATTTTTCAAAAAATAATAATGCCATAAAGGCATCAATGAAGTCTATATCTAATTCCATCCTATGTTGCTCTGGTAGGAGCAGTATCGTATCTGGGGAGAGTATTCTTGGGTCCAATGGTGGCTTGAGCCAAGCTGGGTTTAGGACTGCTCCCACAAAGCTGCCCAGCGCACAAATAAAATCGAGACATAACTTAGGCCACCCGCTCCATTAAAAGCTTCCTCGGGACTGGCACCAGAAACCACCATACAAACACCATCGAAAACATCGAATCCCAGCGAGAAAAAGGAAGAAAGAGAAAGAAACTCAAAACTCAATCTCCGACAGGTTCTAGTGCTCCACCGAAACCTATCCCTCAAAAAAAAAAACACCAAAACGGAAGAAAAGAAATAAAAACGCAGTCAAGAACGAAAATAAACATGCTCCATCCACCGCAAATACAAGGCTTGCAAAGGCAGTTAAACTATAGGCAAAAATGAAAGAGGGATTAAGAAGGCAGCTAGCCAGGAAAAACCGATACTCGATAACTCAAATTCTACATCAAAATCATCACCGTCGGTAGTCGTTGTCACGGTTGTGCACCCATCCAGCTATCCGTTCGGGACAGCGATGCGAAACCTCTCATTTCAATCTAGACCAACTCGAAGTCCTCATCTGAATCGCTCGATTCGACGACCTCATACTCGTTCTTGATTAAGGTGGCCAACTCCTTGTTCTCGAACTTCTTGACAGCCTCGGTTACTGCATAGCTCAGGGTATCCGTTCCAGCACTAGGCGGCCCTTTTCGGTCAAAGGAATAAGTAACACCTTCGATAGAGCCACTATCCGACGACGAATCGTCCCAGAGGTATTCCCTCTCTTCAGCTGATGGCGAGAGAGGGTATTGTCGAGCCGTGCAGATTTCATCATCCCAATAGAGTTTTTCAATAGCCTTCTTCTTATTCCGTTCTCTAGCGCACCTGCTACGGCACCCATAGCAATGGCAGTTGCCGGAATCCACCCGAGGCATCTGGAACCTTGATGGGTTGTTAGTACTAATTACTAGTTTGTGCTTGGACATATGAACTTACTTGTTTCGGTCGTTCCAGACAGGAGCGGGCCTTGTCTCATCTGGCCAGAAGAGATTTTTGGGCTGCCCAATAAGAGCCACATTGACATTTCGGTACTTGGTGCGTCGCTACGGAAACCAAAGTCAGCTGTGGGAATTGGCCGACGAGAGGAATGGGGTAGTTTTACTTCCTTTCCGCGTTGCCATTCAACAGCGGGGCCTCTAAGATCAGCGGTAAGATCGCTGACGGGGAGGTCACTGGCCATGATTTCGTTCGAGGTCCGGATTTTGGAGAGATGTGCTATGGTTGTTGAACGGAAGTTTGCGTGTTGCTAACTAAGACGCAGGAAAGTGTTGAAGACTGGTGAAGGGTGAAGGAGGCAATGAACGAAAGTTGGTGTGGGGGTGAGAGCTGCGGTGAGGTTAGGGTGAAGGTGAGTCAGACTATGAAAAACGGACGACAGATTGGTGAAGATTGAATGGGGTATACAGGTAGGATGGCGGAAAGGCGGGAGAAGGGAGGAAGAGAAGGTTGGAGGGTGTAGGAGCTTTATAGAGCTTCAGCTACACGTGCGAGCAGCTTTCAAAGACAATGACGGTAGCAGCTTCATACGTGAATCCGGAGGGAGATTCAGGTTGCAGTAATAAGGAAGGGGCAAGAAGGAGCGAGTCCAGGGTCCATCCGCTTCCATTCACTCCTAACTTATCACCCATCACACCCACCAACTTAGACCTATGGTTTTTTTTTGGGGGGGGGGCTTTACGAAGTACTAGTACCATACGTGCTCTGAGTCGGGTTTCTCATCATCCTGGTGACGCCTGAAATGGCCTTAGACTAAGTGCAACCCATGGTGTACTAGCACTTCTAGTCCGCCGGGCCTCATGGCAGCCACCAAAAAATGTTAACAGCAACCATTACTAAATGAACTGCAACGTACGGTACTCGAGCACGGTGCTCGTGTCGAAGCCGCGTTACTATCAAAAGGAGAGCGACTTCGATCCGGTGACATGAGTATATTTTCACATACCAATAACGCACTCGAGTACATTCGCACACACTTGACGGGCACAAGAGATTTGCTAGGCTCAACGAAATCGCTAGGCGGATCCGTGCGCAACAACCACTATTTAGCAACCGACAAGCCGAGCACTTGGACCTACATAACTTACATACAGTACTCGAGTACAACACATCCATTCTTCTTTTTTTTTTTACATTTGTGCGATGAATCAAGAACACACCGGGAGAAGCCAAAACAAGTAGGGGGAAGAGTACCGGTGGGTATATTGCGAAGTGTTCCCCCACTCCTTACACCCCCGATCGGAAAAAGGCTACGCTCTATGTTTTCCCTTTCACATTATCTACCTTATCTTCTTCCGGACCAGATCGCGGTTTCCCCCGGTTAGATCAACATCAGGAGTAGCGGGACCGAGCTAGGAGGAGGGGTATTCTGGAGAGAAAGGGGTTTATTATCGGCAAAGAGCAGAGGGATTTCGGACGACAATTACAGGTAGAATTAGAGATACGGTAGATGCGGTAATATCCTTTAGCCCACTTACAATACCGATGGAAACACAGAGAGGGATGTTGGTGGAAGCTGAATTACATTGTATTTTCCCATGCAACAAGAATACCGGTATCATATCATACGGTGGTCTCCGGCAGGAATGAGCGAATGACTTGAACCCTTTCTTTGTCTCTCCCATTCACCGCCCTGGTGACGTAAATTTATCCTCCAGCATTCTCCAAACCTTTTTCGTTGTGTAGCTGAGCCCCAAAAGTGGCTGGTCGAGGCCGCGGCGCGGGGCATCATACTGGACTTGTTCTTGTACTCGCACAGTACTGTACCGGTATCATACTCGTACCGTACTGTGCACGCGCTCAATCAAACAGGGGAAACAAATGCGTATCAATTCAGCAGGCACTGAGAACTCGTCATCATTCACTCACTTCCGTTTCCATACTTTCCATCACTTTCTCCCTTCCCCTTCACCATCGCTTTGAGCTCCCCCCGAAACCCAATGAGTACTGTGCGACTCACTCACAAATCCAAAACTCCGCCTCACCTCGGAATTTTACCCAGATCCGACCCGGAAAGCGTTGGGTAGGTTAACCCAGATGGGCCAGCTACGAATACCGGTCGATAACTACCTACCGATGCCTACAATAACTCGTGGTGCAAGTACAATCAATACCATATCTTGACCTCCCCTCCTTGTACCGTTACTTGTACTGTATCATAATCGCAGTATTCGGTACAATCAACAATCAACCCAAATACACTAAAATAAGACCGGAAACATTGTTTCCTCGCTTACCCAATCCCCGCCACCACCACCACCACCAGCCTTGGATGGGAGCACATTTGGAAACCAGCCATGCTCACCACTCAAGTCCACGTGAAGCTCTCCCCCTCCTCCTGTTGTCGTCGTCACAATCACTCCCTCGCCGCGGAGGGCTTGGGCGTGACGTGCTGCGCCGGAGGGGTCATCTCTGGGGGCGGTTATTACAAGTCAGTATCGTACTCGAGCACGGTAGAATGAAGGGAGGAAGGAAGGGTTTGGGGTTTGTGTCAAGTTCCTTCCGGGTTGGGGAAGTGAGGAAAAACTCGAGGAGGGTAAGTTATGGTGCAGTACTTGTAGAGAGAGCCAGGGCAGGCCGTGAATAGCCGCTGGAGATGGGTGAAATGGGGCTTGGGTCGATCGCATCGCGCTCGCACAGTCCGTCGGTTGTACGGTGTATATATGTATGCGGACGGAGAAACATACAGAAAATACAGTACAGGCACTCCGCTGGGAGCAATAATGGGGCGACGAACAGACAGGGCAAGGCAAGGTGGGGTAAGAAGGATAGTGGGAGGAATAGAGGGGGGGGAGGAAAGTATGATACCGTTTGGGAATTATCCCGCTAGCTGCAATAACCCTCTGCCACGGGACGTTCCCATGGTGAAACGTGTTCTCCGGATCTGCTGGAAGGTGCTTCAAGGCTTGACCGACTTGTCTGTAGCATGATTGAATGAATGAATGAATGAATGATACTTTTACCGGGTTTGGGGAGGAGGAGATTTGATTGATTGTTCTGTTCATTCCCTTGTTCCGTTTGGGGAGTTTCGGAGGGTACCGTGTGATACTGTATGCACTAACCTTGGACATTGCGCTGAAAAGTGTGGATGTTAGCCATGCTAAGGTTGAGGGGCTTGCTCGGCTGGTTTTTGGGTCCTTTGTTTTTCGTTTTTTGTTTTTTTTTTACTCTACTTACGCTTTCCTATCAAGTGGGCGATGTGGCCGTACGAAGTGACCTTTCCGTAAGGTATTTCCTGCATTTTGCGAACGAGAGGTGCAGTTTAGACCTCTGGAGCATCATATCGCGTTGTATCATAGATTGAGAGGAGGGGGGAGGGGGGGTAGTACCTGGACGGCCGCATAGACAGCCGCAAAGAAGGCTGTGGCCTCATCTGAGCGAGGCATAACGTAGTAGTGCGTCCTGTTAGGTACTGGCAGCTAGCTAGCTGGCTTGCTGCGATATGTAGCGGGTCGAGCAAGGTCTGGAGTAGAATACGGCAGAACCCGGAGTAAAAAAGGAGTGGAGAATGCAGAAACGTGCAATATCGGGTGCGTACAGTATGGGGGGGAAAGTTTCAGGCCTTGTCTGGTTGTAGATTTTGTCTAACTTAAGGCCCTGAAGCATAGCCCTGAGGCAAATCGGTGACTCCTCGACAGATTAGATCTACCGTGATCTGCTGCACCGAGTGACGGCGCTAGAATGGTTCCACTCAAACGTGACAACCCTGCCTATGCAGTCTAGTACAGTAGTTTACAGTATGCTATGATAGCTACCCTGCCGTCACATGAGCAGGCCGGCTACCAACACGGCGACAGCTGACTAATAATAAACACATACACCTTTTTGGGAAAATCTACCAGTATGATGCAAGCTTCCCACCCAGACCAAAACCTGACGAAACGAGCAATGTCCCGAGCAGAATATCTACAGAAATACCTAACGAAGGACGACTCCACGAAGAAGAAGACGAAAAAACGGAAGCGCAAAGAGACTGGCGTGATTATCGCGGACGACGATGTGCTGGGTTGGGATAATGGCAAGGAGGATGGGGATGAGGACGATCCAGTTACCAGTATGATCCCCCGTCCTACACGCTGCTCAAACACGAGCACACACACATGATCTCGATATTACTATTCCTATATATAAACCTTGACGCGGGGGTGATCGGTCGGTCCTTCAACTCACTAATTTGATTCACAGTTGGCGAAATGACAAAAGCTTTCCGCCGGACGACAAAATCCAACTGGACATCGGTGGGGGACGACGACGCCGCCGCCGCTGACGCGATAATTTCCGCAAAGAGGCCAGAAAATCCAGAAGACCAACCGGCGATCGTCGAAGAAGAAGATGGAAAGCCCACGACAATACAAAAAATGTCCAGCGGCGCCCACGCCGGTTTGCAAACCGCCGCCCAGGTCGCCGCCCAACTGGAGCGCCAACGAAAAGCGGAAGCCGCACGTTTCGCTGCGGAAGACCCAGAGACCAGCGGGAGGGGGCAAGAGACTATCTACCGCGATGCCTCGGGACGGATTATCAACATTGCCATGGCCCGCGCTGAGGCTAAGAAGAAACTGGAAGAGGAAGAGGCCAAGCGGCGGGAATTGGAGGAGCACTTGAAGGGCGATGTACAGCTCGTGCAGAAGGCCGAGAGGAAGAAAGAACTCGAAGATGCAAAGTATGCGCCTATAGCGCGCTACGCCGACGATAAAGAGCTCAACGAGGAATTGAGGGAGCGGGATCGCTGGAATGATCCAGCGATGGCGTTTCTGAGCAGTAAGAAGAAGGGGGTTAGCAGGACTGGAAAGCCACTGTATCAGGGCGCGGCATCGCCGAACAGGTATGGGATCTTGCCGGGACATAGGTGGGATGGTGTCGACCGGGGGAACGGCTGGGAGAAGAAGTGGTTCCAAGCGCAGAATATTAGGAAGAATAGGGCGCAGATCGAGCACGATATGGAGATTGATGTTTAGACCTCGATGTGCTCGACCAATGTTCCTAATATTTCCCTTCCTCCCCTCCCCCGCATGTGTATCAAATTTGTAGCATAGCGTAAATGTTTTAATGATCCGGCTGAGGGTTTATTGATAGAGCAAGCCCGATTGTATTTCTCTCTAAGATACCGTAGGTTTTCAATAACATTTCCCACTATGATATCATACCACAACCTTCTTTGCCACACACGCAAAATAGCAATGCCCTGCTTGTGCAAACTCGTCCCACCACACTTCACGCGTTTTAATTGCCACATCCCAACCAATCAATCCCCCACACATTCCACTACTCGAGTAGATCACCATCAACCCCACTACCCGCAGCCATAGCCGCAGCAATGCAGCCCCCCGCTGTCAAAATCATCCTCCAAAACATCCTCAACTCCAAAAACCCGTCTTCAGAATTTCCGCAGCCGGTCTTGCAGGTCACGAATGCAAGTCTAGTCTTCAACGATACCAATCACCACTCGAAAGATTACACCACCACTCCTACCCAGACCCAACATGAGCCTGTGAAAGCTAAGGCTGAATCCGCAGCAAAGCTGCGATTATCAGACACAGCTCATTGGACGCATGGTTTTACCTTCCCGCTCCCTCCCCTCTACTCGGCACAAGCTAACCTTTCGGCTGCTCCCAGCCCTCCTCCAAGACAAAAACCTCCACGACCTCGTCTCCAGCAACAAACTCTGCAAGGGCCACATCGTGCGATTAACAAACTATGAGGTCATCAAACAGGTGCGACAACCTAAGGCCGAGAATCGGGATGATGGCGGAGACGAGGTTTGGTCCTCGCCGCCGAACAAGCGGAGGCGTAGGAGCCCGGTTGGGAACGGATTTAATGTTGTTAAGCCAATATTCGAGGGTGAGGAGACGGAGCTGCCGTATGTTTTGCTTTCATGGGGGATGGGTGGGTGGGTGCTAACTTGTTGGTCTATGGTAGGAGTAGTTGTCTCTTGATACGAGGGCTGGAAATTCTTTCCCCAGGGAAGAAGATGAAAGAGAGGGAGAACGCAGAGGATGAGGAGGTGAAGAAGGAAATAGTGCAGAGTGAGGCTAAAGTTCCGATTGTGCCACCTCCGGCGATGGCCATGAAGCCGTTGTCGCAACGGGCCGGTATGAACTATCTTGAATCTTTGAATTGTCTGTGAAATTGACGATTGGTGGGATAGTTTCAAAAGTTTTATCGCCTTCGCGGTTTCTATCACAGAAAAAGACCTCTATTAATAGAGATTCAGATCCCACTTCCAGCTCTGCAACTGAGCGTGTTCCTGCAATTTCGGGCATTCCCCGGAATAACCCGGTCTCATGGGTAGACCGACGAATGACATTTGGCGAACTAGAAACTGCAACTCATGGAGCGAGAGCTTGTATATACACCTACCCCCCTCCTATCACCTCCCTACTTCTCCCAGACGCACGCATATCTAACGCACACACAGCATTCCTCGCAGTCCTCCTCTGCCGCCGCCATCCTTACGACAATAAATCCCGAGACGGGACGAAACAAGACTGGTACCTCTGGGACCCCACCAGCAAACTCGTTCCCCCTTCCCGTTCCACTACCACCTCCCCCCCTCTCCACCGCCGCCGCAAGACAATCCTAAGCGTCTGGCGCGATCAATCCAAATTCCAACCCACCCCAGGAACCGTGCTCGCCCTGCGAAACCTCACAATAGACAAACACTGGAACGATGCCCTGGCCGACCAGAACTGGAAAGAGATCCTCGACGACAAGCACTGGGACGAGCGCATCGGCCCGCCCGTCAAAATGGTGAAGGCCGGCCGTGGAGTAGGGCACGGGAACATCAACGCCTTCCCAAAGACACCTGCGGAGTGGTTTCTGCTGGACGCGAGCGGCGTGGAGGGTTACAGGGCCGTGAAAGAGTGGTGGGAAGGCATCGGGAGGAGGGAGTGGGAGGCCGAGGTTAGGGTTGATGAGAGGTTGAAGAGGGAGATTGGAGCGAGGAGGGAGAACATGAGGAGGGAAAGGGAGGCGGTGCTTGCAAGGCAGAGGATTGGTGACGGTGATGGCGTTGGGGGAGAGGGACTCAAGAGGAAGAGAGATGCCGAAGAAGACTACGCCGGAATGGACGATTTGGAAACCGAGAGACTGATGATGGAGGAACTGAAGAGAGATGGGAATTTTGGCAACGGGTAGCTAATAACACACCTAAAACTACCAATGGTTCGGCGGCGCATTGTATACAATATCCTAGAATATTCCTCGAAATTTGTTTATCCGTCTATCCATTCATTCACTGATTATTAGCCTTGGGAGTATGGATGTGTATTTACATATTTAACAGTCATAATCAATTCATCGCACAATAGTTTTTCCACAATAGTATCCCGTCGCCGGCATGTACTGTATACTACATTCCTTGCGATGCTGTGAAGAAATGCCTCACGGATTATCACTCGCGTCAAAGTCCGGGTGTAGGAACTTGAATGTATTTTTATACTGCTGGGGAAAGTGTAATGACACCGCCTCATGTCGTTCCTATGCTTTTTTTTTTTTGGCATAATAGTGCTGTAGTGGTGAGCGTTTCGCAATCGTCTCGGAGGGGATGAGTAAATCATCATGATGTTTTCACATGATCAGGCTTGTTAAGGAATGTACGGACAAAATGCACGCACGTGTTTGGTCGGGCTTTAATACCATGCAACAACAATAAAGTTGGGAAAGATGGTGCATAGTCCGATTAATCCGGTAGCTTTTTTTTTTTTTTTTCATGCCTAGAAATGCGATACAAAGGACTCATTTCCACCTCGGCGTGCCGGTATAACATTCAAAGCACATAGGATACCGGTATATGAAAAGCCAGGTACACCCTTCTAATAATCCCCATACTACCTATCATATCATACCTGCGTAATTTATCCCATCACATCCAACCCAACCCCAGCTCAGGAAACCGCCTAACTCCCCAACCGATGCCCTTGCCCCCTGTGGGTCCAAGTCCCCGACGGCGCAAATATGCTCCTCCCAGTAGCACCCGCGCCTCCAGCAGCCCCCGTTGCAGCCCCAGAAGGGGGGACTCCAGCGCGAATACCCCTAGTAGCCGCATCACCACGCTCCTCGAATAGCCCGTGGACCCATTGCGGGGTGTAGATTACGTGTCGACCACCGGCGACGCGGGGCCAAATGTTTGTAAGGAAGAGATAGAGGTGCGCTGCTATGATGCCGGTTCCCTCGACGAGGGCTGAGTTGGCATCTTCTGCCACCAGAGTGACGAAAATCATGACCCAAGGGAGGTACTTTACCGGAAAGCGAACGATGAAGAAGTTGACTGAGTTGTTTTTGTTCTCGAGAGCGGTCCAGTAGTACGCCAGGGCGGAGATCATGGGGGGGCAGAGGAGCATGCCTTGTAGGATGAAGGTGTTTAGGAGCTGTGAGTTTGGTAGGTTAGATTAGTGTTTGCTGTACGATTGCGCGCGAGGGCAGGGGTGCGTGGGGTGGTATGTGATATTTGCTGGATATAGGGCTTGATATGGCCACTTACTAGAATCACAAACCCACAGAACAGCACAAATACTAATAGGTCTCCAGACCTGAGGAACTTTGTTGTCTCACAGCTAAATTCACATATTAGCGACTAAACTTTCACAAGTTTTGTTACAGATTCGGTGGTAGCCACTTACTCGCTGCAGTATTTATATACTTCATCACAGAGAAAAGAGGACAGCAGTTAGTTACAACTGAAAAGCGACCGTAATATTAGGATTGGCTACTCACGGAAGAAAGGTGTCAGGATAATTGACTATATGAAAACAATCAACAAATACCCTCGCCGTGCAACAGGAAAGAGGTGTATAATCCATACCATGCCAGGCCTCGATATCATAAACGAGGTCGCGATCCTCCATATTTCCGGCCGTGTAGTGTTGAACACCATAGGCGCATACCATGTTAAGTAGTATGGGTGGACGGCTCGGAGCCTTAAGACATGAGAAGAGAGCGATAATAAAAAGGTAAGTCCAGCGAAGACCCTAAAAATTCCACCGATCCATCAGATATATCCCACATCATCACAGCCGTCATAGCGTGGAACCACAACTCAACCTCCCCTTCCATATCAAGGGGTTCCTCAAAGTGAGGGGATCTCTCAAATTTGAAGAGCGTTAACATACCTGCTCACTGGCGGAGCCTGATTGATGAAAGTCGCAAAGTCCGACATGATTTTTTTGGGGGGTTATGTTCGGAGAGAATGCGTTTGAGAAAAAGTTTCCTGAGCCCTCCACGTATGTAACTTTAAGGACATCACTACTCGAAGAGGAAGAATATTATTAGTCAGCGGTTATACGCCCACTTCAGAAGCCATGATCACGTGATAACGATAGCCCGGGAGAGTGAGAATGGGGGAAAGTGTGAATGAGCACTCTGGAAGTCATTCGCACGGGGGCGATAACTCAAATGGTGAGGCCAGAGGTGCTCGCACGGTACGGTACAGTACGTCTGTAGCCGGAAAATCATGCCAAGAAAATGTTGTCCAACTTCAACCGCGAAACGTTTTTCAACCACCACTCCGACGAGAATTACGGCTCCACGATACTGCTCGAGCAGGTGGCAGAGTGAGCGATCTTCACGTTAATAGAGCGAAGATAAGAATATCTCAAGTTTTCGTAGAGGTACAAGCATGGTGTTTAGAAGTGGGTCAAAATTTCGGAACAGGACTGTTAACTCCCCTGGCAGAAGCCGCTACTCGATATTTGCCAAGGTATTAACCTGTAATAAGGCCACTGTTGGCAAATTCACATCCTATTACGAGGCTACAGAGATAGTATGAATAAGTTACCTGCCTGGGGAATTGATAGGTTGGGGAAATGGTCCGGGACCCTTTTTCTTTCTTTTATCATATTCGAGTACGAGTACCGACTCGAGGAAGCTATTGTAACACAGGGGGGGAGGAGACAGGGAACAGGGGGATGGCGAAAAATACACCAAAAAATGTGGTGGCAAACACTAAATTTGGTAGGGCTGTTAGCTGTCCCCTCAAGTACGAGTATGTTTACTCGAGTACGGTAGTCTACGAGTACCGGCACCGTACTCGAGTATCAAAGGCCCCAAAAAGAAAGAGGGAGTAGCCGGGAGAGGAGGAGGGGTGGGGGACAGTTAAGCGGAGTACCGGTAAAGTGATATGCGGAGCGGGCATAACAGCAACTCTCCACAACAAGGATAGACAACGCTGGGAAGAGAGGCGGATGAGCGCCGTACCGTGATCAACTGGTAGTCTGGTATGATATCTCGTTCGAGACCATGCTGCCTGTTCCAAACGCAGGAAGCGGGCCGTTTTTTACTTTTGTCGTCGGAAACGCCTTGGCCTGCCGGCCTTGGTAACAATTCAAAGGGCTTTGCTCCTACTTGAGGATACTGAATGCGAGCGCCGGATATAGCAGGTTGGAGCGATTGGGGTCGGAGGGCTTTCAACCTATTTTTTTACTTTCTTATTCTGGTTCTGTTAGGATACACTGCCCATTTTCACAACAAACGTATGGAATCTGGGAATCACCGTGCAAGAGGTGGAAGAGGATGAGAACACATTCGGCACTACATTCACCAATTGGCCGTTTTCGGGTTGTCGATCTCTTTATCTCACTCACTCGCTCACTCACTTCCCTCCCCCGCTCACTCTCCTCCTGTAGGTCTGTCGTGCAGGGGCTGTTATGTTACTGTTATGGTACGACAGGGAAGCGAATTACCCTGGCATAAATGGGACAAATATGATCAATAGAGTGCCAGTATGATAGCGTAAGGTAGCGGAGGAGAGAGCAAGCGAGAATCACGACTCGGGCTTTCTCCCCTCTCCCTCGGCTTGATAGTGGCTATAACGGTCCCAGCATACTTTGCATTAGCGCGGTCTTCCGTAGACTTCGGGCAGTGCATGTATCCGTTAGGAAAAATGGCCATGAAGAAGGATATCGTGAATCGAATACCTTATCGAAGGTGTCAACCTGCTGTGCTGGGGTATGATATTATAGATTAAAAGAGATATCTAGCCCAGTGACTAGATTCATGTTTGTGTTTTGAAGTGCAAGTATGTCGATCTGGCACTGGGTACCACTAATAGGTACCTCGTACTAGTACCCACGATATTCTGATCCTTGAGGGGAATTTTCCCAAGATTGTCACGAGGCTACACTATGGTCGCAAATTAGTTTATGCTCCGCAACCGAATGCCAACTGAAGCGTCTCCAGCGACGGAGGTTATTATAAATACCGGTGATCACCATTTCAAGAAAAGGTGGGCGCCGGGGCTCCAAGAGATGCCAAGGACATGTTGGGTCATATCATCCACAATTCAGAGGGCGACGGAAGACGAAAATCTGCGGGATCCTCGTCTATCGATAGTCAGGGTTTTTCCTTTTTTTCTTCCCTTCCTTGCGTTTGTGCTTGGAACATCGGAGATGCAGCTTGAAAACCAATCATTCCAGGACTCAGTTGCATGCCCGAATGCTACCGTGCGACGGTCCAATTTGGGGTAAGTTTTTGTAAACAATGGAGAGGCGAAGAAACCAACGTGTGGAACACCTATTTTTTTTTTTTTCAAGCCTCTTGACGAGCGAAACGGGCAAAGGGAGGAAAAGGAAAGAGAAAAAGAATAAACAAAATACTAACTTATGCGACGAAACCTTCGGTTAAAGCTGAAATTGCATTTTTTTGCCATGAGGGTTTGGTTGTGGTGGTGGTGGTGGTGATAGGGGGGAGGTGGCAGCTGGCACAGTGGTGGGTAGTACCCATCCCGTAGTCAACCGCGCGCGGCTGTGACAAGTTCAACGACGGGTACCGTAGCTAGTCTACCGGCATACGCGAGGGCCCATATATTGAAGATGTTCCCCGCGGCATGATACTTGTAGATTTGGTAGACATACATACGTCCAGTCTTCCAGAAGGGTACGTGTGCAGCCCAGCGAGAGGGGTAGCAGACGCGGAGACCGCGGTATTCTCCAGTCTACTCGTATCATATTTTACTCGTATGGGTCACAGGTAATAACCCAGATAGCTTCTTGACCCTATGTGCTCGAGAACGGTACTAGTACAGTGCACAGCTTGCACCGATAGTGATTGACCGACTTGTCCTATGAAACTGTCCTTTCATCCTTCTTTTGTACTTTATTGTTCTCCTCCCTCCTGCTGCTTCTCTTGCCTACCGTACGGTGACTCTCTCTGCCTTAGGCCTACCGCTTGCTTACTCGTTATTGTTGCTGCCAGCTGCTCGAAACCTCACTCAGTCGGATGTCGATTTGAGCACGGGCTCTTTCCCCGCTTGCGACATCTTAAATTACTTATTATTCATGTACCCTAAATTAGTCGGAGAAGTAAGACGATCAGATCGAGGCCTCATCCAAGGCTCAATGTTGGTGAGCTAGTACCTCCTGCATGCTCTATTTGATACGTTTCTAACCACCCGATTCCCCCGCGCTATTGCCCTAAAAGTCTGCTCAGTGCTCTGCACTTCTGGAACATACAAAACAATACCGGTAGAGGGAATCATCCATAGGCAACAAAAAAGACCAAAATGGACCACACGGATCATGAACCCTGCACTCAACGCTCTAGCGGGGAGATTCGTCCCCGATCTTTTGTCTTGCATTGGTGAAGGGGGATCGTGTCACAGGAGAGGACTTTTGAACAGATTATGAATACGATACTTAGAATATGGTAGGGAGACTTTTGTTACGCTCGTTCTTACCGTATCTCCCTTTCATTGCCAAAGAGCCCGGCCATAAGTCTTTCGCAGGACTGTGTGGGCTACAATTAGTCTATCTCGTACCACGTTGGACTCCGTCCATCATCGGTCTCATAGGTCTTTGGAGGTTCTAGGCAAAAAAACAAAAAAAACAAAGGAAAAAGAAGAGGTCTAACAAACCCTTCCTTTAATTTCTTTTTCCTCAAGAAAATCAGGGATCGGAACCGTCATTTGTACGTGTACTAGGAAGGTTTGCACGGACGCGCGGAGACCTTGACAGGCGGAGGGACATGTCGAATTTTGATTGTATTCTTATCCATCTCTTTCAATGCTGCAATTTTTTGCACCCACTTCAACGTTCGTCCTAAGTCGTCTTACTTTTTTGTCTCCAGGGGCTGGCGGTCAAATGTAGGTGGCGGAGACGAATTCCATACATTCACCACTCAACGACCTACCTTCTTGAGACACGCACGCGCAGTAAAAGTTACGGTAGTCCGATTTCGAGTGGCTCTCGCACTCTCATCTCATGAGAGTCAAAGGTATGGAGCAATCGCGGGCTCACAGGGCTGGAGCTGCATATGGAATTATGAATGGCTGTGTCCGTGTGTCCATACGTGAAGGAAGTGGATATGAAGGGAAGGGAAGCCGTGAGTCCGGGTGATTAAGGAGGGTAGGGAGCAAGGATTGAGGCGTATCATAGATGAGGAATATTGTGCAGTCGGAGTACCGGTAGGATGTCGGTGTTGTACGAGTACCGTACATACTACCGTTACCTGCTATACAGGTACAGAGCGAGCAGCAGGAGGAGTAAGGATGGGGGGTATAGGGTAGAGGGATAAGATATGATTGCCGTACCGGTACGAAGAGTACGAGTACGATACCCGTAGAGAAAGGGAGAGAACCAAGTGGGAGGCCGAGAAGGGGATGGAGAAGTGAGGGCGGGTGAGCAGGTGAGTTGAGTGAGTGAGAGGAACGAAGTCAGATGGAGGCGAGTTCCAATGCGCCGAACTGTGCCAGATCAGCATGAAAACTTCCCCTTTACAGTGCGAGCCACAGACCATGAGCATCAATCCACACACATATCGTTCACATCCCCATCGGCTCCCATCCCAAATCCTCATCCCAATCATCCATCCCCATACCTTCCACCTGCACACACACACACACACAAGCCCACTCATCCAACCCACACCCACACCCGCATAAGAAAGAGTCTTCTAGGCCGCCAACTATGCGTGCCCTATTCCTTTGAAATTAGACGATGAAGTACTGTGCTTCTTGACTCCAGATCTCCCCTTTTTCCGACCTCCTCCCCCGTTAATGCAAATGTGAAATCGGTCCGCCAATTGTTGATGGTGATTGCCCCCCCCCCCCAAAAAAAAAGTGAGCCTCTCTCTCTAAAAATGTTTTCACACCTTCTCCCGCTTCCACTTCTTCCTTTTCTTCCTTTTCTTCCCTTTCCTTTCCTTTTCTATTCCTATTCCTATTCCTTCTCCTTATATTTCCCCGGTTTACCACTACTACCATTATCTCCACCTACTCCGCCTACATACATACTCGTACATACATACATACATATCTGCGATATCCACCGCTTCTGGGTTGTGGCACTGGAAGAAGAAACCCCCCTCCACTCCTCGTTTACTGTGCCCCCATTCAAAAATTTTCTTTTTCTTTTCTTTTCTTTCTATTCTCCGCACCTTTCGTCTCACCCACTTGATACCAATCTTTTCACTTCGCCTGGGTTGACTACCTCCTGCCACTGACGCCGCACTTTTGGTCCCGGGTTGGTTGCGGTCGTGGGTCATTGCCTGTTACCGCCGCCGCTTCTGCTTGTGTATATTTTTTCTTCTGCTCCACATACCTTTCTTATTGAACTGTGCTTAGTATTTGCTTATTTAAAAGTTTTCTTGGAACATTGCACGCCCTGTGTCTTTCTCTACCATAAGCAGCAAGTCCCTCTTCCCCCTACCTGACTTTCGTTACTTCAAGGGGGGAAAAAAAAAATTGTCGAAAATAAAATCATATCCCTCCATCACCTGTCTGTCAATCGTCCCTCTTTTCCTTCCACTTTTTTTTTTCTTTCCCTTTTCTACCCAGCAAATTATCACTCTTCCTTATTCGCCCCCCAGTCTAATATCGCCGTAGTCAACCCGTCAGCTGTCACTCACTCTTTAGAGGCTAGTCGTCCTTCACTTCGGTAGTAACCCTCAATTGATCCAGCCGCGACTGCTCCTACAACGACGACCCAAGTGTTTCTGTTTTGCCATTCTTGCACCGGTGGCTTTCGTCGCTGATTCTCCGATCCCTTATTTTTAGTGCCCCTGCACACTTCGGGGGTGGCGAACACAGGTCCTCTTTTTGTTCCATCGAATCCAGAAGGCTGTCTTTTTATCTTTTCTATCTTCTTCTCGTATTACCCTTTCGGGGGAAATTTTTCTTCATCCATTCTCATCACACATCACGGTAGCTGCGCACGTTATTCAATAGTTGCCCCGCCAACGAAGCAACGGAAAAGTTATTGGGGAAGAGATTTAGGGAAGAGAGGATTGGGAGGCGGATCTAATAGATTTCCAAAGGAGAACTATAGCCGAAGGCATCTTCTGTCGCTGGCGAACCCAGACAAAAAAAGCATTCCACCGCTTTTGCCCTTTCACTTTCGCCGACCTGCTGGTACCCGTGTCTTCGACGGGATCGAAAAGCCTCAGTCACTGCTGCATGAAATTCTGGGATAGCCAATTGGTCTCGTCTTACTTTTTTATCTTATTTGCCCACATTGCGTTGCTCTCTGCGAAGCCTATAACAATAAGGCCTTTACTGGTCCTTTGAGTGGTGATCGGGAACTTTTGCTGCTAGGGATCCGTCCAGCAGCGTCACCAGCTCCTGAGCCCGCCCGTGGAACTAATGGATCAACAACAGCAACACACTGAGCCAAGGAATCCGTTTTCCGGTGAACCAGGCCAGCCAGCGCAGTCTTTGTCTGAACCAAAGGCTGACAATACCAGTAGCCCTGAGATGGATTCAGTTGAGGGAATGCCGATGTCTGCTTCTATGGATACACCCATGGGGAACGCCCCAAATTCTGGGTCAGGGTTGGGGCTCGGGGGTGCTGCCGGAGGAGTTCAGCAGCCTAAAGTGCAGACGGCATTCATCCACAAGCTTTACAAGTATGGGATCCCTTACTGTTTGCTCGCTAGGTGGCTGGGGCGGAATCTTCCTGGCTAACGTGTTCTAGCATGCTCGAGGATGCAAATATCCAACATTTGATATCTTGGTCACCATCTAACGAGAGCTTTGTGGTATCGCCCACTGGGGAATTTTCAAAAGTCTTGAGGTATTCACGTCATGATATCATGACCCCTTCTGGAGGAGGACTGATCATTTGGGTGAATTTAGTCAATACTTTAAACATACAAATATATCGTCATTCGTTAGACAGCTGAACATGTACGGATTTCACAAAGGTCAAGATTTCTTCTTACCTGTGCGGTGGTAATACTAGGCTGACGATATGATATAGTCAATGATGTATTTCACACTGGCTCGCCAGATGCTACTTTGTGGGAGTTCAAGCACGGGAATGGCAGTTTCAAAAGAGGGGACCTTGTTGGCCTTAGGGATATAAAGAGACGGGCATCACGACACGCACTTATTCATCGGGATTCATTTTCTGGGCCCAAAAGTACTGTTGCATCTGCTCCAGGAACTCCAGATGAGCGGCCTGGAGACTCAATTGATGGCCGATTTATATCTATTGAGCAATCCTTGTATGAAATCAATTCCCGGCTTGCCCGCTCCGAAGATCACAATGCTATGATAGGCATTCGCCTTCAAACTGCTATTGAAGGATTGACCAGATGTCATCAGGTGAGACCCGAGCTCCTGCATGTTATTTCTATCCCTTTCGTTTGCTATTAGATCCCTGTTTACTTTCCCTCCTCTTTCCTTCTGTTTTTGCGTTTTCTGCTTTTGATTGCTTCGCTGGATGTGGTGGTCGCTCATACGTATATAGTGGACAATTGATCTTTCGCAATTTATGACGAATTTGTTCCCTCCAGATGCCCCAATAATTCGCGAAAGTAAGAAATCAATGGTGCTCCCCTCCGGGATAGACGACACTAACGGGCCCTGAAGTCAATTCGATGCAGAAAGAAATAGAGCGCCACACTCAACTATTAGAAGAACCACAGGAGATGTTGCTCCGTGAGCGCCAACCTTTCCTATCGTCTTTGACTATCGATAATTCGGCCCCGTTATCGCCCCGGCAGCGCCCTATGGAGGATGAATCTCGACGCTCTTCTATCACCGGGCCTTTACGCCCAAGTGGTTATTTTAGGGCACCCGCGCCACCGATATCGAATGCCCCTCGGCGTTTTGGATCTGTGGGGCTAGCTGGCGGTTCTTCGCCGAATGCTCTGCGCCCTCAGCAGCCATCCCAGCAACCACCTGCGCAACATCCGTTGGCGTCCTTCCACTCGCCTCCCAGTCACCTTTCTCGTCGGCATACATCTGCGGATATCCGGCTGCACGGCTGGCAGGCAAACTCACCATTTAGCGGCATGTCTGGCTCTAATCAATGGCCCCCGTCACCGAATCGCAGCTCCAATCTTCAGCATGATAACACTAGAGAGATTCTGGCAAACTATGAGATACAGCAACACAGGCCCCCGAACAACCCGGTGTTTACTTCCCAAACCACCCCGCCTCTTAGCGAAACGGCCTCCAACAACGGTATCTCGGATTCAAGCTGGAGCTTCGGCGGAGGCGGGCCGAAGTTTCCACCGCAACGAGAAGCAGGGCACACTGCTCCGCCGACCCGACGTTCTAGTCTCGCTTCCAGTAGTGTGCATGCCCTGTTAAACCCGCCGGATTCAAACTTGTCGGCGGAAGCCAATAATAGGGATGGGATGTCGGATTGCGAACCGGATGACCGAAAGCGAAAGCGGCTCCAGTAACAAAAGCCGGTTAACCGGAGCCGGTGGGAGAGAAATTCAAAAATTCCGACGCTTCCCATCCAACCCTTGCTGCTTTTGCATTCGATGATTTGAAGCGGGTTCAAAACTGTATTATTGTTGTAATGATGTCCTGGAAGATACCCCTGGTGGGAAGGCGATAGTGAGCATTTGCTGGCTGGCTGGGTGGAGCAATGCATTTATTCTCGAGTGGAATTTGGCATCTTGGATATACGGAAGGACTAAAAACGAGTGATTGGGGTTCGCACATGCGGTGGTATCTTTGAAGTTTTCTTTCTTGATTTTTTTTTTTTTCTAGTTGAGGGATGGAGCGTTGGGAATGGGAGGGAAGGGGGTGGCAATGCTATTTTTTTCTTTTCTCCTGAGTTAGGAGATATTCATTTTTTCATGTTGGCGTTTTGGGAGCTTCGATCTCATACGGTAGCAATAACACTCACATGTATGTACTGTACAACAGGTAATACAGAAAGCAGGCGACAGAGAAAGATCCGCTACGATAAATTGATTTTGTGTTCGAGTTCCTGGAGGGATCTGATATGATAATACGATACCTAGAAATATTAATGAGTTAAATGGAAAATATATCAATTATGAGGCCCTTTTTTTTTGGCTAATGTACAGTGTTAGAGTATCGCTCTACGTTCCCCGTGACTTACGGTTGGTCGGTCCTGGCGGATTCCTTTTTTCTTTTTCTTCTTTTTCGCCTTCTGCGCTTGGTACGCGTCTAAGAATGTACCAAATCGAGTTCGGGGGGTGGGTGATCTCTTATTGACTGTCTCTTTGGGAGGGGCAAGGGGAGGAGGGGTACTGGCGGTGAGGGTAGCAGAACTAGTAATCGTAGCGCCGGAGCTATTGAAATCCTCCTCTTGCGAAACCTTCACCCTTTTCTTCTTCCTCCCAAGTGCAGACCTCCCTTCACCTTCCTCCTCGTCGCTCCCCACGGCCCCACCCTCCTTCCTCTTCCTCGCTTCAGGCATCGGCTTCGATCCTCCACCTCCGCCTCGCCCCATAATTTTCCTCTTCAGCAAATCATCCGTCCGGACTTTGCTCTCCCCATTGAGGAATTCTTTGGGTATTGGTGCGCCGAGACCGAGCCTACCGTATCCATCCATCATTCATTAGTATTCACTCCGCGAATTCCGGAGAAGGGGGGATATACCTCGGCGGCATGGGGGTGAAAATTTCCTCACCATCACGGAATATTTCCTCTTCGGGCTTTTGCGCTGTCGCGAGGTCTGTTGGTGGTGGGAGCCAGGACGAGACTAGCGAGCGGGTGTGCGAGAGGTGGAGGGAGATGCGGGCCTGGTGGGTTTCTGCGGTGGATGTGGGTGTGAAAGTGGATGTGGGGGTGCTCATCTGGTGGGTGGGTGTGGGCGGCGGGTATGCCGAATGTTGAGGAAGAGGAGGAAGGAGGAGAAGGAGGAGATGCCGTATGGTGGTTTGATGCGTGGAGTGTGGTATCGGTAGAGAGGTATTTTGTTTGGATGATTGGTCGTGGGATTATGTTTAGCCGGGTAACAGCCCATCCCCCGCAGCCCCTGGTTCCAAGTGTGTGACAAGTGGGGCATAACTTAACAGAAAGAAGGAAGATTAAGGTAAGAATTTCGGAAGAACTCCAGTGGTAACCGACTACCGGTATTTTTCATTGTTACTCTTCAGTTTTTCCCTCTCTCTCTCCTCCTTTGCTCCTCCCTCCATTTTAGAGGTTTTATACACATCCGATATTAGCAAGATGTTTAGGCTTGCGAGGAGTAGGCCTTTTACGGCGGCTTTGAAGAGTATTCAGGTTTGTTTCTCTTTGTTTGTTTTTTTTTGGTTGCGTGGGAGGTTGCTCGGTAGGCTGGTTGGCCGGGTTGTTTCGGGTGGAGCTGACGATCGTGGAAAACACGGTAGAGCTCGCAGGTGAAGAATGGAATTTTGCAGAAACGACAGTTGTCGATTCATGAATATCTTTCTGCCAATTTGCTGAAGTCGGTATGGTGTTGTTTCCTTCTCCCTTTCCTTTATATCGCTCTTTCGGAGGGGGGGCTGTTAAGTGGGTTTTTTTGATTGATTGACGGATGGATGGGTTGGGGCGGTTTAGTATGGCGTCGGGGTTCCTAAGGGAGCGTTTGCGAAGACTGCAGAGGAAGCGGAGGCTGTGGCGAAGGACATTGGTATGTTACCGGGGTCAAACTGGAGCGATTGGACCAAGGAGAATAAGAAGAGCTAATGATATGTGGCTGGGATTTCTACAGGTGGAGAGGACATAGTTATTAAGGCACAAGTTCTCGCTGGTGGTCGTGGGAAAGGCACGTTCGATAACGGACTCAAGGGTGGTGTGCGCATGATTTTCTCGTGCGCAGTTTCCCTTACTTATAGTCTCAGAGCTCAATGATGGCTGATGATGTACGATCTAGGCCTACCGAAGCCAAAATGTTCGCCAGCCAAATGATCGGCCAGAAGCTTATCACCAAGCAGACCGGCCCAGGGGGGAAGCTCTGCGCAGGAGTCTACATCTGCGAGCGTAAGTTTGCGCGCCGAGAATTCTACCTGGCGATCCTGATGGACCGGGCCACGCAGGGTCCCATCATCGTCTCGTCTTCCCAGGGTGGTATGGATATCGAAGGTGTGGCTAAGGAGAACCCGGACGCTATCGTTACCACCCCCATCGATATCCACAAGGGTGTCACGGACGAGGTCGCTACTAAGGTTGCTACCAGCTTGGGTTTCTCGGAGCAGTGCATTCCTGAGGCTGCACAGACTATCAAGAATCTGTATAGGGTGTTTGTGGAGAAGGACGCTACACAGATTGAGATCAATCCGCTCAGTGAGACAAATGATCACAAGGTTTTGGCTATGGATGCTAAGCTGGGATTCGACGACAATGCGGACTTCAGGCAGGAGGAGATTTTCTCGTGGAGGGATAAGACCCAGGAGGACCCGGATGAGGTCAAGGCTGCTGAGTATGCCCTTGCCGTTCTAGAGTTTTATGAGTAGTATGGGGGCTGATGGGTGGGGTGGTAGGCATGGCTTGAACTTCATTAAGCTCGACGGTGATATCGGATGCTTGGTCAATGGTGCTGGTTTGGCTATGGCTACCATGGACATTATCAAGCTTAATGGCGGTCAGCCGGCCAACTTCTTGGACTGTGGTGGTGGAGCTACTGCACAGGCCATTGAGCAAGCTTTCCAGCTTATCACTAATGACCCTAAGGTCACTGCCATCTTTGTCAACATCTTTGGTGGTATTGTTCGCTGCGACGCTATTGCCAAGGGATTGATTGCTACTGTCGAGAACATGAACCTCAGAATCCCTATCGTCGCCAGACTTCAGGGAACTAACATGCAAGAAGCACAGAAGCTGGTGAGTCCCCTCCCCTGGCTCTCCCGACTCCAGGAAATTACTGACTGGGATAATTCTCCAGATCAACGAGTCAGGCCTCAAGATTTTCTGTTTTGAGGATCTGCAAGACGCTGCTGAGAAGGCGGTTCAGTTCTCAAAGGTTGTCAAGATGGCTCGTGATATCGATGTCGGCGTTGAATTCACCCTTGGGATTTAGGGGGAGTACGGGAAGTTAAGTAGTAAGTTAGTTGCGCATAAAAAAAAAAACCTTTGATATCACTAGAAAGGCGGGGGTTTTATTGCGAAAGGGCGAGGTTCTAGAAGTGTATAATCTGTTCTTTTTGTTGTTATTTTTATTTTTACTTCGGCAAAATGAGGACGTGCTCTATTTTGCATGTTGGGCTGAGTTGGGTTGCGGTTCTGATTGTTTCAAATCGAGTGAGTAAATGTGGAGAGTGAGGTTCGTAGATGCCATGCCATGGGTACCGGTAGAATAAGCGATGCCCTACCAACCAACCAAGCAACCAATGTCTAACGACCCCACTACGATACTAGAGCCCCACCACCGAGACTCAGCAACCATAAAAAAATTTGCGCTATAAGTCTCCCCTCAACACCTACTTATTACCTCCAGCACACTTACCCAACGCGAAGCAATTAGCGGGAGATAACTACGCGATGCCTACAGAACTTGTAAGTGTTCCATTTCGTCTACAGCAGTGACATCCCCGGCTAACAGAATTGTAGGAAGAACTGGTGGACTTCCTGGGGTCTCCGCGGCCTGAGATTCGACAGATAGCGTTGGAGCACCTAGTCGGCTACAGCCAAGGTCCGCAAAACTCGATATTCAAACCAGAGGGCTTAAAGCCCATCAAAAACCTGAAAGTCCTCGTGAACGACATAGCTGTATATCCCCTTCCTCCTCCCCTTCCCTCCCCTACCTAGCACTAATAGCGACACAAGCCCCGTGCCAAAAATGCCCTCAAAATTCTCATAAACCTCTCCTCGGACCCCACAGTCCTATCATCCCTAGCGGCAGACACGCCCTTCCTAGAAACCCTGCTCTCGCAGATCACCAACCTCTCCAACCCAAACGCGGACCTGGCCTCCATGCTCCTGGCCAACCTTGCCAAGTCCGATTCCGTCCAGTCTCTCATAACGCTCACGCGCCCGCTCTTGGCGAAGGAGGTCAGCACAAGCGATAACGCCATGGATCAACTCTTGGATCTGTTCGTTAGGGGCGCGGATAAGAAGCTGAATGAGGAGGCGTGCTTTGACTTTTTGAGCTACTTTTTCGCGGACGTTAGTCGCTTGCGGGAGGGGCGGGAGTACTTTGTCAGGAGGAGGGGGTACGATGGGGTTGTTCCTATTTCGAAGGTTATTGTGTTCACCGAGTGTGGGAGTCTGGTGAGGAGGAAGGGGGTTGCTAGTGCTATAAAGTGGGGCTTTTTCTTTCTTTCTTCTTCTTATTCCCCGGCGGAGCTTGTATGCGTGGAGTGGAGAGGGGCTAACGGTGACGGTGGTGATATGGTAGGAATTCATGTTTCGACATACCGTCGCACAAAAGTTTCCTTGCAGAGGACGGGATTAACATATTGCCGTATATCTTGCTACCGATAATGGGACCTGAGGAGTATCCTGAAGATGTACCTACACCCAACCCCCCACCTCTTACCATGCCCTCCCTGGCACCTGCTGACGAATGACAGGAAATGCTCGAAATGCCGTCTGAAGTCCAACTCCTCCCCCCTGACAAGGAGCGTGAGTCAGATAAGGATATCATCGTCACGCATCTGGAAACCATACTCCTACTCACCGCCACTCGTGAAGCGAGGGAGTATCTGCGCAGGGTGAATGTCTATTGCATTGTCAGAGAAGTGCATAAACTTGTTGAGGACGAGAACGTTGAAGATGCGTGCGATAGGATTGTGCAAGTACTTATGAGGGATGAGGAGCCGGAGGAGAAGGTTAAGGAGGTGGAATGGGGTGAGGATGGGGATGATGAGGATGATGATGCTATCGTCGAGATTTTATAGAGATTGCTATTTGGGAGAAACAAAAGATACAGTATAGATAAAAGCTATGGTATTACAATCACGGTTTCTTTTGTTCTTAGAGGGAATTATAAGGATCATAATATGGTATTATTGCCTTTTGTTTTCGCTTTGTGATGACATTATATGGTGGATAAATTATGCCCTCTCTTGTGGGCGTTGCTATTACCGTAGTCATTTTCCAATATCCTATCCGTCACGAATCATAGCTCATGACTCACCCAAACTGCAATGCTATTTATTCATTCCATTCAACCTTCTTTCAATATCGCCTCACGACAATTGTGAAACCACTTTGTATACTTATCCTCCACACCTCCATCTTTACAAGCCACCAGCTCAATCAACCCTACCGCCTCCTCCTGGAGCCTTTTTTGCGCCTCGACCTATACGGGGTTTCCCGAGTTAGCCTTCCCACCCCAAAATAAAGAAGGGAGAAAGGGGGCTCACCGCCTCCCCAATCTCATCCTCGTAAAACCCCATGCCAACGTCATCCACAGCCTCACTAACCCCCTTAGCCCTTTCAACAACCCCCTCGAGAACCCCCTCCGCAG
>QLOI01000262.1:26488-37795 GCA_003313605.1 Tuber umbilicatum | reverse complement strand
TCATCGACAAACCCCTCATCCTCACCCTCACAAACCTCTACAACCCAAACCCGTAACTCCCCCGCGGCATCCGAAATAAGCGATTCGTAGCTCTGCACCAGTTCCGCCACAATGCCGTACGTTCCTAGCGCTTCTAGCGCGATCAGTGAATCGCAGGATGACCAGATTGCGCCCGTGCTGGAGAGTCGGTCCCTGCTTGCTTCGTTATCGTGGAAGGAGTGGATTATGGAGGTGAAGAGATCTTCGACCCTTTGGATTACCCAGCGGCGTAATGATGGGATTTTGGGTAGGGCTTGGATTGCTGCGAGGTATTGGGGGATTAGGTTGGTGATTTCTCGTACGCTTTTTGAGGCTGCGGGGTATAGGAGGTTTGGAGGACGGAGGGCGATGGAGAGGTTTGTGCTGTGAGCGCGGAGGAGGGTTGAGAGATCTTTCAGGAGGGGGTAGGGTGCGATTGTTGGAGCAGCGGAGGCGGTGGCGGTGGGGGGTGGAGAAGGAACAGGGGTGGAGAGGAGGGGACGAGTTTGGTTGATTAAAGATTTTAGGGAGGTGATTTCTGAGGCGAGGGGTTTTAAAGCCATTGATTTTTTTTTGTTGGTGTTGTGATGGTGTTGTTATAAGGTGGTGGTGCCTTTTTGGTGGAGGTGAATTTGTGAATTTGTGGGTGGGTGGATGAATGGTGGCCTATGATTGGTGGGGTGGCTGTCTCTTGGTGGTGGGGTAACTTACAGCAAAGTGATTTACTCTCAGGATGGCCGGGTAATTACTGTGGTTTACCGGACATAACTCAAGTCCATTTTCTCACCAAGATCACGCCTTCTTTTTTGCAGTCGTTGTTGAGACTTTTAAGCCCAGCACCAGCGACCCGAATTGCCATTGACGGAAGGAAAAGTATACGTGAGGAAGGGAGATAGGACAAGGTATTTATCCTACTTCATCACAAAAGCCAGATCAAAAGGAAAAAAGGAAATAATATTGCGCCGTCAAATCTCAGGTTCGTCCCATCACTTCCTCCCCCTCCAATTCCTTAGTTAATTCACCCGACAACCTCACAGAACACCCTTAAACTCGCACAGCGTCAACACAGCACCTCCAAACCACCCAACCCTAGAAAGCGAGTGCATATAAAAAAGAACACTTACCCCCGACTACTCTCCAGTCCTCCCAACTTCCCTCTGCCTAGACGCAATCAGGGTCGAAACCTCCGCCGTAGCTATGAGAATACCCGCCGCGGTCATGAGAATACTCCCTGCGACCCTTAACTTGTCCGCAATCATATCAATGGGCCTGACTCCATCCTCCCACTCAGTAAATAGCCACTCCTTGAGTCTGCCATACGCAATGTCTCCCACTGTCCACCCGGCCGTCGCACCAGTGATTATTCCGATGCCAACGGCTCTACCGATCACGCTGCCGATCACGACACCGGTTGCGCCAATCACCATACGGCAGACTTGGTTTGCTAGCTCCTCAATCTCTTTCTCTGTGGCTAGTGCACGGGGGATAGGGTTTGATGTTTCGACCTGACTTGTTAGTGGGGGAACTCCGGGGAGGGGAGGACCGCCTACACTCGGGATTGGGATATGGGTATCAGCCCCCATACCCGGGGAGGGTCCCACTGGGGGTTTCTGGAAGTGGGCTTGGATTCTTCGGAGCCCCTTTGTGAGGCTTTTTTTGAGGCGTTTCACGAGCGAAGGCATGGTGCTGGTGAGATATGGCCGTGGTAGGAAATCTCGGCGTTCGAGAGCTGACTTAGAGGCTCTGCTGGGGGTAGTAATGATGGGGAGAACGGCAAATAATCTAGTACGGTAATGGAGTATAGCATTAGAAGCCGGATAACCCTCCGCTCCCATCCGGCTTCCTGTACAGCCCCTGGCGACAGAGCGTATTATATACCCCCTCACCAAGGAACCTTAGGCCTACCACCACAGCACCAACCGCACGAACACAGTGGGGGCCGCTGATCGCCGTCTCTCTCTTTCCGAAAAGTGGATACATGCCTACGGTAGCCTACCCACGAAAGTCCCTACCGGCCGGGTCAGAGAGTGTGGATTGTCTCTAAACCCAAGCGAGCGCCCAACTACCACCAAAAGGCAGAATCTGTACTTCATTATGTTTCCAATAATAGCTTCTGATTACTGAAAGATGCGCCAAGCTTATAAGAGATTCCTCGGTTACAGTCTGTTTTTGGCGTCGCGAGAATTGGCAAGGATTTGTTGTCTGGTTGGTCGAGGTTTGCTTATGGTGCCTATTTTCTGTGCGGGCACTTGTGCTAGAATCTCGGCGCCGGAGCAGACCGTGCTCGAGCACTGCGGTTGTGTTCCTCGTACTGGGCCTTGTTTAGCTTTGAGACCAGGCACAATCAGCACTTTATGGATTGGCAAGTAGAGCATGTCTGTCGAACAGCCAGGGGTCTCTTAAGGACTCCCGGGACGAGGTGTACTGGTGGGGCGTAACTTGGGTTGTGCTCTTTAGCGGATGGCCGGTAATTACCATGGTTTATCACTTTTGCCCATATTCTCACCACCACGTCTCTATTTTGTAATCATATATTGGGACTTTTAAGCCTAGCAACTACGCCCTGAATTGCCATTGACAGAGAAAGGAATGCACAGGGAAGGGAGATAGGACAAAGTCTATGTCCCACTTCATCACAAAGGCCAGATCAAAAAGAAGGAAAGAAGATATTGCGCCATCAAATCTCAGGTTCGTCCCCCCATCACTTCCTCCTCCCTCTAATTCCTTAATTCGCCGGACAACCTCACTAGGTATCGGTGCCCTTAAATCTGCACAGCGTCAACACAGCACATCCAAACCACCCAACCCCGGAAAGCAAGTATATATAAAAGGAACACTTACCCACAAAACCCCTCCATCCTCAGCGCAGACGCAATCACAGCCGAAATCTCCTCCGCGGTCATGGGGGTACCACTTGCGGCCCTTAATTCGTCCGCAATCCTATCAATGGGCCTGGCTCCATTCTCCCCTTAGTAAATAGCCACCTTTTAAACTTGGTATACGCGGGCCCTCCCAGCACCCCGCCCACTACCCCCCCCAGCACTGCGCCAGCGATCATTCCGATGGGGCTAACAGCTCCACCGATCGCTCCACCGATCGCTCCACCGATCGCGCCTCCGATCGCGGCGCCGGTTATGCCAAACGCCACGCGGAAGACCCAGCCTGCTAGCTCGTCGAGCTCGCCCTCTGTGGCTAGTCTACAGAGGATGGGGATCGCCAGGTTTCGTGTGTGGGGGCCCATGCTGGCGGGTCTTAGGGTGGGGTTCGATGTTTCGACCTGAACTGTTAGTGGGAGAACTCCGGGGAGGGGAGGACTTCCTACACTCGGGATTAGGGAGGGTTCCATTGGGGCTTTCCGGAAGCGGGCTCGGATTCTTTGGAGCAACTTTGAGAGGCGGTTTTTTAGGCGTTTTACGAGCGAGGGCATGGCGCTGGTAAAGTATGGTTACGGTGGGAAACCTTGGGGTTCGAGAGCTAACCCGGGGGCTCTGTTGGGGGTGGTAATGATGGGGGGAATGGCAAATACCGTAAGTTAGTAAGGTAATGGAGTGTAGTATCATATCAGAAGCTGGATAACCCTTCGCTGCCGTCCAGTGTCCAGCACAACCCTGGGCAGAGCGTATTATATAGGTTGCCCCCCTCACCTAGGAGTCATAGGTCTACCACCACAGCACCAACCGCGCAAACACAATGGGAACCACCAACCGCCCCCCCCCCCCTCCTTCCTAAAAGCGGGATACTCGAGTAGGCAATCGTACTCGAGCAGTGTTGCCTAGAGTACTTGCAGGACCCGACCCTGCCTCTCACGATGTTGAAACCTCTAGTAAATTTATCACCCTAGCGAACAAAGTGCGGGATAGCCGCCACTGTTACGTCGCCCAGTTAGAAACCTTGTCAGCGCCATCATATTGGCCATAACTGCCCCCTGCAGTGTTGGTGGTGCTGAATTTCCCTACACCATTCTAAAGAGACCAGTGATATCGGTGCATTTCCTTAATTGGTAAACTAAACCCCAAAGAGGTGTAATGCCATCCCAAAAAACAGCTCCAAATGTTTTTTCATAAATAACAGCATGTATAATACCGCATAGCTACTAGAAACATCACTCTATTACCAGGTATAGTGCTTCTATTGATGGAAAAAACATCTGCATAATAACTTGACCTGAAATGCTCTTGATATCACTCCATTGACGTATCTAGAGGGGTGTGGGGCTAGTTTTTTTGGTTTACATTTTAGCGTGATGTAGGGAAATTCGACACTATCAACACTGCAGGGGATAGTATGATACCCCTTCCGGTGGGCGAAGACGCTGCGGGGCGCCCACGAACTCCCCCACAATCGATAAGCCCAGCTGCGTGTCAGGAACGACCATTCACAGACCAGGCCTCCGAGTACATGAAACCGCAAGCTAGGCATCAAACCATCCTCGACGAATATCGTAAGAACTTGAATCGTTGAAATTGTCTTTGCTGGTAAGGAGCAGCAGCGCTTTTTACTTTTTATTTTTTGTCTCGGGCTACGGTTGAGGGGGTCCGTTTTCTCAATGCTTCCGCCCCCGTAAATTATCCAAGGGGGGGGATTTTGGACGTCTTAGCGCGAGGTTCAGTTATTACAGTTCCGACGCTAACCGCGCGGATGGATTGGCGGGGCGGCCCGGCTACTTGCACCATACCCGCCGTTAAACGTGAGTGCGGGTAGTAAGCGAATCCGATTCGGGCGTACGAGTTTGGCAGACGTAGTGCGGATCCCACACGGTGCGGGGAGAATGAGAACCCAGAGAACTACAGCATTCAAGATCTTCCCGGGCTTGGGGGGATCTTTCATTGGTTGGTTCTATCGGTAGTCATCCTTCGGGGCGCGCTAGAGCATGCATTTATCACTCGGGTACTGCCGGCGGGGAGCTAGTCCGTGAACATTCCCGATGAATGGGATCCCGATACGCAGCGAAGCCTAACCGTAGGAACAAAAAATTCCGTGAACAACTTTACGATTCGTCTTGACCAAGTTCAGTATTAATAAGGGTTTGCCGTATTTTCGCTTTTTATATCCCGGTGGCCGAATACTGGTTAGCATCGCATGGTTAGAGAGGGCAACAATACTGCCTCGGCAAGGGTCTCATCAGAGTTTCAATAACGGGACCAGAATGTTATACCATCAGCGGGAATCGATAGAGAATTGGCTGCAGAAGGGAACCTCATCGATTTCATCCGGAAATGTATTTCGGTGGATCGGAGGAAAAAACCCTCAATTTTTTATGAGAGAGGGCCAATTTTGAATACAAGTAAGTACTGTACATATTATCCGTTCGAATAAATTTGCCAAAGGCCAGATCCAGTCCAGACCACGCCAGTGCTAGAGTGATAAAGGAACTACCATAATTATGCCGTGTTACAACCCCCGGTATGTAGGAAAAACCTGGAGACGGGAGATCGAGCTACTGGCCGGGGCTTATTGGAGCGTTTGGTGCTCGAGCCAATTGAGGAACCGTGTCCCCGACTTTACTCGAATAGAGTACGACCGGAGGATTAGGAATAATCAACTACTTTCCCGTTTAGGATTAGTAACGCATGAATTGTTGCCAAGGAAATGCCAGCCAGATATTGCCCTCTATAATATCCGCAGTCTTCCGCAACTTTTCCCCAGTATCATAATATTATATTGGGAATTCTCGACTACAGCCATGGCCCAATCCCTCCCGTGCGGGTATTTACTACTGATCCGGCGTCATCCATCACTGGCTACCGTATGTACCGTGTTCATTATACCGCCGGGCAAACGTTGCCTCCCGGTACGGTATCGCAGGTTGGATAAAGTGCCAAGCTTGAGCCCATGTTACCGGAATACTTCTAACACGCCCCGCCTCGGTATGTATGGTATAATACTCTTGAGAACGGCGCATGCATAGACCATCACTCGTTGTTGCTACCTTGCTTGCTTTTTCATAGCTTGACGGTTAATGTTGGGGTATTATGGGACTGGTTGATCTCCGTCATGGGAAGTCACTTGTTTTTTACTGGCTCTGCTAGCGTACCATACTCTAGTGTGGTGGCATCGCCGTGAGGGACGCGGGAGGTATCTGGCGTTCGAGGCCCTGCCTGAGAAGTACGACAATTGCATACCGCACTTGTGCGGGTGCCCCGTCCCAGCAGACTACGTAGACTAGACTGGCAGTCTGATGGCTTGTCCTCTACCTACCGGGAAGGTTCATATTATCGGATAAGATGAAATGAAATAAATAACGCATTGTATTTCACAAACCTGCACAGCGCAATCACCTCCACCCCCGCCGGTTCTCCGAAAGAATCTTGAACACCTCCGTCTGCCCACGCACAATTATAGATAAAACTTCCACCACAACCCTAACCGCATCCGTTGCGACCTTAACTTTTCCGCAATCCTATCAATGGGCCTGACTCCATCCCTCCCCTCAGTGAATAGCCACTCCTTAAACTTAGCATACGCATGCTCTCCGAGTAACCCGCCCGCTACCCCCCCCACCATCTCGCCAACGATCACGCCGACTAGGCCACCGGATATACCGATCGCACCACCAATCGCGGCACCAGCCGAGCCGAATACCAGGCAGCATATTTGCTTTGCCAGTTCGTCCGTCTTGTTCTCCGCGGCTAGCACGCAGAGGGCGGAGATCGCTATGGATAGCGGGATGATGGCGCGGGAGCCCCTGCTGACGGCCCCTAGGCCGGGGTTTGCTTCTTTGATCTGAATCCTTTAGTGGGGCTGGGGAGAGAAAGTGGGAGGAGGGGGAGACTTGCGATGTTTCTTATAAAAGTCGGACCGTAGGTGGCGATTCTTAGAGCTAGGAGGGGGACCTCTCGGAGACCCTCTAAGAGGGTGTTTAGAAGGTCATCTATGAACGAGCTCATAATACCGGCGAGAGATTGTCGTGATAGTATACACCTTGAAGTTCGAGAACGGGCTGCAATAATAGGCAAGAAGGAAAGGCAAATGAGGCAGTGAAGGAATATAATATCAGAAGCGAGATAGCCCTCACATCTATCTAGTGTTCAGCACAACAGGGCGACAGAACATGTTATATACCGGTGCGGCCCCCCAGGAGATTTTGACCTACCACCAAAGCACAGACTGCACAAACATAGAAGCCACCAATCACCCCCTTTCCTTCGCCAAAAGCGAATACATACCAAACCCGCCCACGGAAGCCCCTGCCGAGCATGCCAGTCAAACAACCGGAGCTCTCTTAAGGCCTCCCGGGACGAGATATCCGGTTGAGTTTTGGACTAGATTGTGGTCCCCGGTTAAGGGCTGCGCGATTGGGAGATGCGGGGGATGTGCCGTACGGCAGCTAGCCGTGTCCTGTTTTAGTGACGTGGAGCAGGGGGTAGGTGGGTAGACGCGTAGTAGGTAGGTTGGATTCAGTTGTGCGGGGCCAATGATTGGAGGGTAGGGTCAGCATAGACAGGTGGGGCTGCTAGGTAGAAATGTAATTTGTCTGAACGGATTAACATATTTGGTACCGTACAGTAGACCGTAAATACGAGGTGTTGCCTAGAATACCGGTAAACGACTTCCCAGGCCACCTGGACAGATACTGATTGGTGGGGTTTGCATGAAGAAACGAGCGTGATCAGCATAGTAGCCCTAGTTCATCTAAGTAAATTACTTGAAAGTGAGCTATTTGAGTTTAGCTGTCCGGGGGATGGGGGTGTTCGGGTGGCGAGGGAGGCTGTCTACTCGTAGACCTCACTAGACGATCTGCTAATAAGTGCAGTACGGTAGGTGCCAGTGACCCCGCCTCTCACAGCACTGGGAACCTCGCTCGACAGGCAAAGCGCAAGGGAGCGGCCACCGTCCGCCCGCCCAGCTAGGAACCCCGCCGGAACCCGGGTGGGGGGGTTGATCCTTGAACACCATCGTCTTGGCCCAAACCGCCACAATTGTTACCTCCCTCCGGCGAGTAAAAAGGTCGCATCAGAGTTTTCGCGGGGACCAGTCCCGGTACGATACCTGAGCATAGCGCATACAAAGCACCGGGCTGTGATACCCCCCGAAGGACTACCAATCGGATGGGCGGATTGGCAAAGCGGCTCAGCGACTAGTTAAGCTTACAGCAGACGTGAAGCGCATGCCGGACATAAGCCACCGTTGGATTGGAGAGGGTGACTTAATAAAACGAATCCGATACGGGCTCACGAGCGGTGCGAGGATGATAGAGAACCCGAAAAACAGCTACTTTTCAAGACCTTCCCGGGGGTCTTTCATTGGCTCTTTCTTTCTATCGGGGGTGGGCGCGCTAAAGCATGTATTATACGAGCACACTCCACGGTGGGTCACAGCTACGATAAATAGATACAGGACTACTCCGTGGGCATTCCCGATGAATGGGGGTCCCGATACGCAGCGAAGCCAGCCAGGTCGTAAAAACGAGAAATTCCATGATGAACGCTTCGCGATTCCCCATACGGAAGGGGCAGTAGTCTCCACGGCGGCTCGACCAATCGTCGTAGAGACAGGAATAACCAGACAAAGTGCCCTGCCGTTGGAGCCGCCCCTTCCGGTAACTTGAGACCCGCCGTACTCGCGCAGGGTCATAAAGAGCGGAAAATTTTGGGTGGCGAGACAAGGATTAGGAGCGCCGATCGATAAGGGGTGGTGGAAAAGTGGGGCATCACATGACGCCATAAACCTGGAGCAGTTACACTCTGTGTTCCGCTAGGGTTCCAAATCTGTGGATTTTTATCAAGATTGTGCGGGGCTAAGCTCTGCTGAAGGAGAAGGGATTGTGGCTTTTGGAATGGTCCTCCCATGATATCACAAATTCACCCTAGCTAAACCTACCCGACATTCGCTAGCTAAACGCTACCAGGGCAAGCCCCTCGCAACCCCCCTTCACAAAAGGAGATCCAACACTAGCGGCGCAGTCACCAGCGCTCACTCGGCACAGCCGAGTCCGGGACTCGTGCCACCATCCACCCGAGCGAACCGCTCAGCAAACAATTCACCGCCGCCAAGACCGGCGATCCCAGCGACAGAAATGCTTCGGCAAAATTTAAGCGGCAGTGCCGTTAACATCCATACAATACAAGTGGGACGCGAAAAGCGAGTGGGCAAGAGCAATTTTGCCCCCGGGATAACAGGTTTCACAAGAAAGCAGTGGGAATCATTTTCCATGTCCAGATTTTTGCTCGATTCCTAGCCTCTCGGTAGCGGTATGCGGTTGGGCTTTGGGATTCCGCAAGGACACAGTTTCGCCACCAAAATCATGGTCTTGGCGTGATTTTGAGGAGAGTTTTGTTTCTTGCGATACTCTTAGCGTGCGCGGCTTTGGTGCTATGGTACGGCGCATGCACTGTCGCGTTGTTGACACCTCGCTTGCTTATTATGCTTGGTGGTTAATGCGGGATATTATATGGGACGCCACCGTTGATCCCCGTCACGGGAAATCACACTATGCCCTAGTATGATACCCCCAGCATGACGAACGGGAGGTATGCAGCGCAGAGAGCAAGTACATGGGAGAAAGAACACACCCCACCGCCAGTTCTCCGAAAGAACCTTAAACACCACCGTCTGCACAGGCACAATTATAGACGAAACTCCCACAACAACCCTGAGCGTATCCGTCGCGACCTTAACTTCTTCGCAATCCTATCAATGGGCGACTCCATCCCCCCCACCAGCAAGTAGCCACTCCTCAAACTTAGCATACGCAAACTCTCCGATTAGCCCGCCCGCTATCCCCCCCAGCACCTCGCCAACGATCACGCCAACTGGGCCGCCGAGTATACCGATCGTGCCACCAACAGTGGCACCAGCCGAGGCGAGTAGTGTTTGCTTTGCCAGTTCGTCCGTCTTGTCCTTTGCGAATAGCACGCAGAGGACGGATATCGCTATGGATAGTGGGATGAGGGCGCGGGAGCACTTCCTGGCGGGCCCTAGGACGGGGTTTGCAGCTTTGACCTGGATTTTTAGTGCTAGGGAGAGAAAGTGGGAGGAGGGGGACTTGCTATGTCTCTTATCAAAATTGGACTGCAGGCGACGATCCTTAGAACTAAGAAGGGGTTCTCCCGGAGATCCTTCAAGAGAGCGTTTATGAGGTCATCTGTGAACGAGCTCATTATACCGGCGAGAGGTTGGCGTGATGGAACATACCTTGGGTTCGAGAACAAACTGAGGGGCAGCAATAATAGGGAAGGGGGAAGGGCAAATAATGCAGTGAAGGAATATAATATCAGAAGCAAAATATCCCTCACTTCCATCCAGTGCCCAGCACAACAGGGCGATAGAGCATGTTATATACCGATACACCCCCTCACCTAAGCTTAGACTCACCACCACAGCACCAACTGCACAAACATAGAAGCCACCAATTGCCCCCATTCCTTCCCCAAAAGCGGATACGGTCGTGCCCAACCCGCCCACGGAGGCCCCTGTCGAGCATATCTATCAAAGTTATCAAACAACCGGAGGTCACTTAAGGCCTCCCGGAACGAGATATGCAGTTGAGTTGTAGATTGTGGTCCTCCGCGCGATTGGGAGCTGTGGGGGGCGTGCCGTACTCGTACCGTACAGTAGCTGGCTGTACAGTGCCTTGTTTTGGTGGAGTAGGGTTAGGAGTAGGTGGGTACCCGTGCGGTAGGTAGGTCGAATTCGGTTGCGCGGGGACCAATGATTGGAGGGCGGGATCAGCACGGATAGGTTCTACTAGGTTGGAAATGCAATTTGTGTGAATGAGGTTAACATGGATTGCAGGTCCGTAGTGTTGCCTAGAATACTCGTAGACTAGGCCTCAATTTCCGCTAAATAAGCGCGGCAGGCGCCAGCGACCAAAGTGCTAGAACCTCACTCAACGAACAAAGTGCAAGAGAGCAGCCACTGTTCGCTCGCCCAGTTAGAAATTTCGCCAAAACTCGAATGGGGAGGAGGGTTAATCTTCGAACACCATCGCATTATCCCAAACTGCTATAAGTATACTACCCCCTTCCGGCAAGTAAAAAAAAAAAAAAAATCGCAAAGCCTTCACGGGGACCAGCACCGGCATCCTAGCACTGTACAGTGCATACAAAACACCAGACTGTGATACCCCCAAAGAACTACCACGCGGATGGACGAATCGACAGGGTGGCCCAGCGACCGATTAAGCCTATAGCGGCGGCGAAGCGCATCCCGGGCTCATCATGGAGTTTCGCCCTTGCTATCATAACCCGCCGTTGAATTGGAGCGGATAACTTGAACGAATCCGATAAAGGCTCACAAGTGGTGAGGAGGATAGGGAACCTGAGGAATTGCTCCTTTCAAGACCCCCCC
>QLOI01000262.1:0-26473 GCA_003313605.1 Tuber umbilicatum | reverse complement strand
CTTTCGTCGGTTCATTCTAGAGCATACACCACACTCCACTGTGCATCCCAGCTGCGATAGACGTTAGGACCAATCCGTGAGTATTCCCGATGAATGGGGAGGGTTCCGAATACGCAGCGAAACCAGATCGTAAGAACAAGAAATTTCCACAAACGCTTTGCGATTCGTCTTACGGAAGGGGTAGTAGTCTCCACGGCAGTTCGACCGATTACCGTAGAAACGCGGACAAAGTGCCCTGTCGCTGGAATCGCCTCTGTCGTACGTACTGTACAGTACACTTTGCTTTTTTTAAGTCCCAGAGCGGCCGAATACAGTACCGGTACTCAATAGTAAACCCGCATCTCCCCATCCGTATGTAGTTCTTCTGCCGCTTCTTCCCCAGTAGGGACTTTGACTACCTACAAGCGCATTCATCCAATCACACTGTACTGTACTGTATTACCGCGGTTTAATTTGACTAATCCGAGGGATGTTAGCAATCCGGCGTCATACCGCCGGGCAAATATTGCTCCCGGTCCGTCATGGGAAATCACACTACGACATACCCTAATGTGATACCCCAGCATGACGAACACTGGGAGTTGTCCGATGTTCAACCCTGCCCGGGAAACCCAACCGTTGCATACCGCATTTGTACGAGTATGATACCCCTGCCAGCAGACTACGATACATACTCGAGTAGACTGAACCGACGGTCCGCTAGTACGGTACAGTACTCGAGTACCATACCTCAAACTGCCACAACCCTTCATTGGACAACTTGAGACACCCTCATCTCCCAAAACCTCGGGCTGCCAGCGCATGATGGTACCGTACTCTACCTACCAGGAAGGTTTGTATTATCGGAGATAAGGTAAAATAAAATAAATAGCCCATTTTATTGTACGATAGTATATCGTTAAAAATGAGGCAAAATAAAAAGTACCGAAAAAAAAAACCTCCCTCACTCATGCTTTGAAAGTTATAAACCTAAACCTGAGAAACCCCGCGGACCCATGCAGACCAGACCTAATCAAACCAAACCAGACAAGAGCAAAAACAGAGAGGAAGGAAGATGCGGGTGCTATAATACAAAGATAGGAGGAAGAAGTTTTCAATGCCGGAAAGGGTGGAAAGAAGGCTGTACAGTAGTGAATATGTGAATAATGAAGAAAGAAGAAAAATGAAAGCAAGTACTATACCAACCCGAATTCTTGCGCCGACGATGATAAATGAGAAAAAAGGTGTGCTATTTAGAAAGGGAAAAAGGAGCCCTGGAAGCAACCGTGGACGTTTGTTGCGGTATAGATATCCCCAAGTGCAGGTTAAAAATAGGCTTCGCATGGTTAGTGCAAGGCGAACCCAATGTGACGTGATACAATGCACTTGCAAGACAAGATCACTAATTCCTCCTCTCACTCGCACCCACATCACTCGGATTATTCATATCGCTCGCGGCTGCTGCTCCGCCTCCGGGCGGAACAGCAGCCGAAGCCGAGACTCCAGATGGCGAATCACCACCCCGCGCATGAGCATCTCCCTCCACAGTAGGCCCACGATTCGACACCACGCGCCTTCCCAGGAAGCGTCTCAGCCGGCTTAGACCTAATTCCGGGGCGCGACCTCGATGCCTACCCCCGTCGGCCCCGTTCTCCTCGCGGAGCCGGCGGAGGGCTTCCATGCGTTCTTCCCCTGTTTGCCCTTGCCGTGCGTTGTCAATGTGGCGAGTGGATCTGGAGCCTTGGGAATGGCGGTTTTGGTGTGGGGATTCTGGTTCTGGTGGAGGGGCTTCGAAGCTCTGACGTTGGTCCTCCGGGCGGAGATCTATACGGCTGTTGTGCGGAGGACGGGTTAGTCAGGGGGAAAGGGCACTCCGGGATGATCGATAAATACTCACCACAGTGGACACGAGCCCGCTACGTTCAGAAGCCACGGGTCGATACAATCTGGATGGAAACTATGGCGGCAAGGCAGAACACGCAAGTCTTGGCCTTGTTCAAAATCCTCCTGGCAAACTGGACAGCGCACTTGATCGACGCCAAGATCTGTCTGGGATTCTTCTGGCCCTGCACCCGCTCCTACTCCCTCAGTCGCTTCCTCCCCGCCTCCTGTTGTTGCGGATGCCGGAGTGTCGGATCGTGGTCCCACTGCAAGAGCTCCTGCGGGCGGCATAGCCTGGGATGGTGGGCTTTGGGTTGTCGACCTCTCCAATCCATCCATATCCGATGCGTGTGCTGCCGGATCTTGCAATTCAACATCCGATTTGGCGCCCCCTTCCTTTACCCCTCCAAATCTCACGATCGGGAGCGTATCCAAAACAGCCCTTGCAAGTCCCTTTGCCCTCGATTGCCTTGGTCTGCCAGAGCGAGCCGTCGACCTAGGTCCATATCTATCCGGGTGACGATGGGCTCGAATAGCCCCGGTAACGATTATCAAAAGGAAGAGGGCTGTGATGACACCGGTGATGCTGTATAGGATTATCAAAGCAACACTCGTGGAGGGTGCTGGCCCGAGGGGACTCTGGGAGCCGTTATTATCATGCCCATTGGTTTTGGGATCCGACATCGCTCCGTCGTCGGATTCGTTGTAAGAGATGCTGACAGTCACAGGCGTCTTGGTCGTCAATAGCAGGTCCTGGAAAGCAGTTGCTCTTCGACGTTCCAAGGTGGTCAATATATAGGGAGACGTAAGGTTTTCGGTGCCCTGCCACTTGCAGTAATCGCGTTTCGTAGTGAAGAATATTGCTGCATATGGTATGCTTCCACCCTGCACACCTCGGTTCGACACAAGATTATGATAAGCTTGGGTAGCGTTCTCCTTGTCACAGTCGATGTATGCAAAGTCGGCAACAGTGAGCTCTGTGTTGGAGCTCGAATCGTAAAGGTTGAGATTACCAACGAGGTTTGCGGTCCTTACGGTCTCCTATATACACGGGGGGGGAAGGGAGGAGGAGTAAGCTAAAAAGGCTCGAAACAAGTGTGACATGAAAGCATAGCCCGGTAGCGTGGGAATATATAATCACGTGAGAAGCACAGGAAAAGCAAAAGGAGAAAAGAAATAATATGTATGATAAGCACACAATAGTTTTAGGACGCGAGGGTACATAGAAAGGGCTAGGAACCTTGAGCGAATTCTCCTCCGAAATCCCGAGCCATTGAGTAAGAGGGACAGAAATGGTCTGCACCTCATCCGTGGTTCTAAGAACGAGACCGGATCTGGTGAGGGGGACCTCGTTGTCCTGCGGTGAGACAATCTGGTCGGCAAGACTAAAGCCCGATATCGCAATGACGGAAACGAGGAGATTAGCGAAAGGGATGGAACCGGAGGCACCGCGGTTCACGGTGCATCTCGTGGAGCCGAACATCCCTCTCATGCCGTTTACCCAAGCATATATATATGTGTGTGCGCGAAGATACAAGTATATATATGGAAAGAAGAGCGTGAAGGGCTGGCGAGAGAAGCCCGGCAATGTTCCGACACCCAATATTGGCGGTGGTGGTGGGGTTGTAAGACGAGATGAAAGGCAACTTGATGGAAGAGGAGGAGGCGAATGTTTTTCTGTACGCGGCGACACGGAGAGCCGCGAATGGGAGAAGGGTTGTGAAAAAAACAAAAAGAAGGGAAAGAAAGAGTGAAAGGTTGGGGGGAAAAGGTAAATTAATTAGTGCGAAGAGAGGGGGTGGTTGGGGATCTCCAAAACACCAAGGAAATGTCGCTTTGCCCACCACAGCACTTTGGCCCCGAGCAATTGGAAGATCGGGCGAACAGAGTTCCAGGCACAACGCTACCGTGATATTATGTTTTAAGTTGCAGCGCTTTGATTAGTTGTAATTTATGATATAGTAAAATACAAATGGGAATCGCCCCTTCTCGTTGTGTTTGCGTGGTTTAATATGTGGTGGTGTGTGTGGTCCGTGTGTGTGTGTGTGGGTTGAATTGAATTGTTTATGTTGATTGATTGATGAATTGAAACAGTGCGCAATATGTCACCCAGTGACAATACCGTTTCCAGGAAACTGGAATACCGGCGATTGGTCCTCGCGTTATGAGGCCCGGAACTCCCCTCCTTGGATTGAAGGGGGTCAAACAGCCAAACAATTCAAGGAGAGCTCGCTCTCAGCCCTCCGTCGAGACGAGTAAAAAAGAAAAAAACTTTATCAGGAGAGGTAACTCCAACATCCCAGCACGAGGTCCAATCCTTCCAGTTTCTACTGCAGCGTGCCCTGCGATCGCCATTACGGGCGGCGCGACCGCTTTGTTCACTGTGTGAACACAAATGAGCTCCATCCAGGATTGGTAGCCAAGAGTGGTTGAATAAAAGTTTCAATCCATCCATCTCGGAAACCAGAGGAGGTGTAGCGGACAGCTATTCGCCTTATTCTATGCTTTCGATTCCTGACACTCTACACCAGTACTCGAGCAACCCGCTCCAGCACTGTACCCAAGGGTCACACACAAGCGAGCCCGAGCAGGTGGATTGATCCGAAATCGCCCCCATTTTTTCAGGATGCAGTAATGTTTGGGTTGGGTTAAGGTAGTAGCAACCCCCGAATTCTGGAACGGGTAGTGTTGGATTTTTGGCTTGCTCGATCAAAGTCTTCATGCCATAAGGGTATGACAACCTTCAGGTGGAAAGGCGGCTGGGCTCCGTCGGTGCAGGTATAATCATAGTAATATTATTGAATAATTTGTGACACCGGTCAAATCCCTTATATACCAACCGGTGTCCTATTGGCCGAATCAACCATGATACCTACAAGTACTTCGGGCAGGCTGCCCCAGGGTGGGTTGCCAGTTCCAACACAATCTGCGGTTTCCAGGAAACACCGAAAGCAAAGCCTGTCTGTCCTCCCCACCCTCAACCGACCCAGCAATTCTTCGCCCTTCCCATTGGGCTCTTCAGGATGGAGACTTCGCTTCAGTACCCGCACTTGCATACTTGTGTGGGAAATACGGCGCCAGCATCGCTTCATGCCGAAACAACCTTCGCACCACCATCTCTCCATTGCCGGTACTCGAGTGAAGAACTCCTCAGATGAACTCATCCGTAGCCGCGCGCTGCTGACATTTGTATCATACTTGGCAGAAACCTTCTATGGATGTTATAGAAGCTTTTACGAGGCCCATACTCTGCGACGGCCTTGCGACTTATGTGAACTCACCGGGGGGTAAGCAGTACAAGCAAATTGGCTTCATCAACCTCCCCATCCTTCCTTCCTTCCTTCCACCTATACCGGTATTTAACGCTGCCACCCACCCCTCATGCTCGAGATTTCTCAAGTCTCATGCGAGCTCATTCGAGCACATCCCTTCTCGTAGACGATTCATCATCATCATCATCATACAATCCCACTTGACCTTGGCCAGACGGGAGTGTGCAGCTACAGTAAGAATCCGCCACCACATTAGCCCAAAAACTACCGTACTCGTAGTCACCAACCGTTCCAAAGAAAGGAGAGATTATCAAATGTCGCTAAACACCTCTTCCAAATCAACCATCTCACCACCCCTCGTCTGTACTGTACCATAAATCCCATGAATTAACTAATGGGGAACACCCCCACAACCCACAGAGGGCGAAAAAAATCATTACCCAAGAAGAAGAAAAAAGTAATGACAAAAATAATAATGAAGAAACCCCCCCACACACTTATCACCCCCAGAGGGACCGGCCGGACGGACGGACTGTTCCACCGCATTGCGCAACCTTGGCAGTTTCCGGGTAAAACAATTCCCCTGCAGAGGTATGCGTGGGGAAACCCTTCCTCTCTTCAGAGAAAGGGCCCCGCGTTCCTCAACGTCGCGATACGCCCTACGGTACCCTTTTCACCCCCGCCCTCCTTCCGACCGAGTTCCCAAGGAAGGAATGCTTTTTCGGTGCGAGTGAAAATTCATGATGTTTCTGTGCTCGGTGGCTGGCTTCATGGCCCGTCACTCAGATATTTGTACAGTATTCGTATTTTGTTGAAACATACTTCTGGCACTACCCATTCTGCGGTATTACTCGGACTATTATTTCTCCTTACATCAAAGCCTGCTGCACATCTAGACCCCTTGCGCCACTGAAGATATCTCCTTGCATTACGTTCACCCTTCTTTTTTTTGTTATTGTTATTGTTCGCTCCACCCTTTCACCCCGCTCTCAACAGTAGATAGCCGGGGGCTTTCGCCCTTCCTTTCGAGATGGTCGAGCGTTCAGGTTTCTCAGCCAGCCAATCACTCGATCGCCCTATTGTTCCATATTCTCACAACATATTTTTGCTTTTTCATTTTGGGGGGTTATTGTTTTTCCGTCGACTTGCGGTGTGCTTTTCCCTTAAGCTACCATTGGTAGTAGTGCTGCAGATTCGAAGGACGGTGAGAACGGGTGCTTGACCGCTCGAGTGACGCGGTGGATGATATAGATGCGAGACGCGGGGATAGTCCGACGACGGAATATCTCTATTTATGCGGTACTGTTCTTGAAAAGACCGGAGGCATGTATGGTACGCATGTCTGGTGATGTCGCTGCCCACGCCCACGGTAGAAACATTGGGTTTTCCCTCTTTCACTCCTTCTTGCCGCTGCGTGCGGACTCCCACTGCCGGCCGAGGAAGGCGGGTGACAGCAAAGGAGACGGGTCCTTGCGGAACGGCCTGAACGAAAACTTGGTGGACATCACCCTCAAGATCTCGAGGCGGGCCTTAAGCTTGCTCGTGCACTGAACGGTACAACCCGGCACCAAAAGTCGTGAGTAGCATATCATGGTCGGGAATTAAACGCCAAACATGGGCAACTTTACACTTGGGAATACCTTCTCGATCATTTCTATAAAAAAGGTGAAAATTCGCTAATAATTCCCTGTTTGGCGCGTCGGAAGAATGGAGCTTTTTGGACTTTTGTGGCATTTCTATATATTTAGTCCCCGTTCGCTACCGCTGTATAAAAGAGTGCTCAACTACCTTTGACCGGAGAGAACATAAGAAAATGATATCCGGGTATCAGATACCCTTGCGAACATAGTGATTAAAATAAATATCTAGTAGAGGTTTGTACTCGTAATTTCCTGACGTTTTTAAAAACGACTGCTATTGCATAGCACCAAAATCTTGCGGCTCTGGGCAATTTTTTGCCCATATGCAATAGCAGTCGGTTTTAAAAACGTCAGGCAAAGACGGGTAGGCTAAAGATAGTCAAAAATATTCCAAAAGCGCCTTATTTCCGACAAATGGCTTTTTTTTTTCTTTTAGAGAAAAGGAATAACTTATGAGCTATTTTCAAGGAGGATAGCATTTTTCTTCTATTGTGGCATACCAAACAGTACCTAAAGCTTCTAGAACTATATGGAATTTGTTCTAATGAAACAGACCAAGCTCTGCCGATGGATTTTGGTGGAGAGATGTCGGGAAAACCGGGGGTAGACGAAGAGCACCTCGGGTGATCTTCACATCTGCGGCTGGACAAGCACAGCAAGACATTGGAAAAGGGTCCCTAAATTCCAAATACCAAGTTAGCGTCCTTACAAATAACTTTCAACCCCCCACTAACCTAGACTATCTTCTCCAAGGGTATGATTCTAGAGCAGTCGCATTTTGATAGGCTCCTAGTATGTATCGAGTGAGACATAATGCAGCCGTTTTATATTGGCTCTCAATCATCCTTTAGAGACTTTCCTATCACTTAGCCTCCCAGTTCTGCATTCCAATTGATGCTTCCCAGGCGGCGATCATTGAAAAGAGGCTTGAACTGTGATGGTCTCGTGGAACTAACTTATATCGCAACCCTAACCAAACTTGCATTGGCTAATGTGAATGCTGTCTGGTGCTGAGTTGTCGTGTGGCGTTTTCCCGAGATTTCACCTTAATGACTCCGATATCTTCGCCAACACACCTTTCAGCATGGCCAGCCTTTGTTGTTCGTGTTGGCCCATAACTCAGCCGTCTTGAGAACTCTTCAACGAATTCTGGGAAGAGCCCTTCGGACCGAAGAGGTGCCATTCTTAGAACTTTCCCAAGTGTACGCCACACAAAAAAAGTTGTAAAACATCAAGCCAAAATCTTTCACGCATAGGGGAAACGACCATACCTCTGGGGCACCGCTAGTGCGGGGTCCTGAAGCATCTCTGCGCCCATAGAAGTAGAGCCACCCTATCCACGAGCGGTATAATTGGCCCACTCCAAAGTTTATCATGATGAATAAATTAATTTTAGAAAACTTGTGTTTTTTCTTTTTTTGCTGAAACAGGCTCTGGTGCTGATCGTGGACAGGAGCCTGCGCTAGGTAGGGCTGAAAACTTTATTCGAACAGACATCACAGGGTACAGTACCGCACTTGGATGCCATGTCTCGTGTGCCAAGACCTACCTAAAAGCCGAGTGACCCCCAGGAATTGTTACTATTGTTAGAAATCAGCCTTCAAAGTGCAGTTAATTGAACTATTGTTCAACAAATTTCCGGTCCTCGAGCCTTAGACTGGCGTGGCCGAATAGGAGCGATCCGGAAGACTGACTGGGTTTGTGTGTTGGATTGAATTCAAGTAATCCATAATCTCACTATGGGTAGTGAACCTGACACTACCCCCGTTCGGGAATAAGCACTTCCCCGAGCCGTTCGGGGGCTGATAGACTATAACAAATGCCATCAAATATCGCTGCAATGCAAGTGATCGATTATCAGTGCTCCCGGCTGTGCTGATCTGAATAGCTTTGTGTAACGGGTCATATCCAATTAAGATGAACTTACGCAGAACAGATGAAGTTATTTTGTTTAGCCATCACACTCTTGCCATAATATGCCGCTTAGAGCGCTGTATGAAGAGTACCAGACAGATAGGTACTCAACACCGTACAAACAAAAAACCTTTCTGTGGTGAGTTTGAGAGGATCTAAGGTAAAATGCACTCCCTTCAAAAGGACAGTCTTGGGTTTCCCCCGTGTCTGTAACACGTCTCAGCTCTCCAGACTATCCAGAGTATCCCCGATGTCGAAGGTCTGAAGCCCGTGTGTGATAATGTTTGGTAGAAAAATAATTCCCGACGAGTACGTCTCGCAATATTGTGTAATTAACGATGGGCTAACCCCCGGAAGTCCCCAATTCGTCGTTGATAAAAGCATCTTCAGTGTTAGATTAGGTTGTACTTGACTTTGTTGACTTCAAAATCCCAAGCCAATCCTGCTGAGGCCGAGACAAGACAATACTCAGAGGTGGACGTTAGTGATGGGGTGGACGGGGGTTTGAAGTCCCCGTGCTCATTACTGTAAGAGGCAAGAAATGATTTAATCCGGTAGGTTCAATGCTAGAGAGGGCAAAAGCTTTGACATCTCCAACCCCTGTCCATCCCATTATTTACGTACACCCCCGAGTAGGTGGGAAAAACCAGTCAGAGACTTTATGGTGCCGAGAACTTGAAATTAATACTACTAGGTGACCCATTTTGGTTACAATATTATTTTAATACTCGAATACACAAAAAATGATAGGCTTGGCAAAGAAACTTCCAAAACGACTATGCTCGAGTACATGGGTAATTAGAAATCTTACTGTCTCCGCTAGAATTGCTCTGATTGAAAGTCGAAAAATATATAATTCGGGAGGAGTGAACACTTCCATGAAGCCACAGTTTCTTGGAAATGTAGCTGTGGCTGAAAACTTTTGGAAATTATTCTTGTGTCAGTTCTCCGAGTATTTCGGGTGCTGGGCACCGTATGCGAAACTTTGGAACTATAGGTAGTTTAGTGCCTTATTTCCTGTAACAAATCCCCGACCAGATTTTCCAATAGAACCAAGAACACCAGCATTGCAAAATCTCACACTCGGCACGAAGTTCACAAACACTTTGTAATGGTCTAGTGGGAGATATTCCTTCTCTAGTTGCTGTTGCAGGTGTGTGGATCCGACAAACTCTCTAGAATTTTAGCTCTCGTCCAATACCCGCCACTGGATAAACCCCAGCATCTGGAACTCATGATATAATATACTATAGATCAATCTTGGGACGGCAGATATCTAGTTGAGCCTTGAGCTACGAAAGGATGAGTCCTCTGGCCCATCAACTGTTAGTTTATGATAATATTACATATAGTCCAGCCTAAGTTTCTTGACCCTTTTATCTGTAGCTTATATGGCCTTGTAATTTATATATCGTCGGAGAGCTTTGAAACTAGTTTTTTCTAATTTGCATTATATATCCACACAGTGCTTTGGGATATTAAAATGCCTTAGCACTCTAGTGTGCGAACTCGCAACTCACAGGATCCCAGGCTCCATTGTTTGGTTAAAGGAGCTCAACAACCCCTGTTGTCAATATGGCCTCTCCAAGGAGGCATCGTGGTCTTCGAAAGTAGGACCTATCGTTGAATACTAGATATGCGCTCTAACATTGCCTTGGCTCATTGACGACGATTCCACGCAGTTAGAGCGGGCGAGGATTTTCGAGCCCGTATACAGCACGCGTCATTTCCTTCACAAACAAAGGCGTCCGCCTTCGCCCACCCTTGTTTGCTATTCCATTTTTCATCATCCTCTTCTTTCATTTCTTCCCTGTCCTCCATCTCTCCTCCTTCACCCCATCTATCTCACCCATTCTGTTCGACAGACCTTTTCTTGTTCTAAACCCTACATTCTTTTCACCCGGCCCACATTTCTTCAATCACAATCACTTTTTTAAAAAAAGAAAAACCACTCATCCTCATTCATAATGCGTTTCAATCTAGTCGGTCTTTTGGCCCTTTGTGTTTGCTTTGACAAGATTGGGGCTTTTGCAACCCAAGAGCCCAAGAGGGCCGTGGTGGGTGTTTGTCCGAGCTATTCCGTTCAAAAGGCGATACCCCCCGAAGGTGCACTTGAAGCTAGAGCCTCTGCGGGAAGCAGAAACTGTGCACCTGGCCGTAAGTGCTTATTCCATACTCACCCCCCAAACCCCCTTTTTCCTCCTCGGTACCTTACTAGTCGAGCACGGACTACTACATCTTGTCGATACATCTTGTATCCGTTTGTGTTACTCAAATATCCCCCACCCAATGCTAGCCCGGAGCCCAAGTTACTCCTTGGGTATGAAATACTAATCACATTTTATGACTAAAATAGAAAAATGTTGTGAACCTAAAGATGCTGCTCCCTTCTGTGTCCCAGAAGATGCTAGCTGTTGCGGCCGCACTTGGTGTTCAGCTGGATTCCAGTGTTGTGGGTATGGTGGCGATAATGGGGGTTGCTGTCCTATTGTAAGCATGCTCTATTTCGGCCATTTGATGATAATATTATCAAATAATTGGTGCTGATGACACTAGGATGGAAAATGCGCAGTCAGGGGTCGTGGCTGTTGTAAAGATAAGTATGTTTCCGATTATTTAAGAAAAGCTCGGCCTTTCAGATCCTAACCCAGGACATTAGGGAGCCCTGCTTCGGCCCTTTCGGCTGCCACAGTTTTGGCAGCACTGCATGCACTATAGGAGGAGTCGACCATTTCTTGTGCTGTAGCGTAAGTCAGATAACAATCTACGATCTATAGTGACTAAGGACATTAAAGGCTGCTTATCCGTACTGCCGCTGGGATCCTTCATTCGGATATGGCTGCTTTGATTCCGAGGGTATCCAATCAGGAACCAGCTCTGAATCTACGAATGCTTCCTCCACCACCAGTGCTACAGAAACTGGGCATCGCACCACCGTTACGGTAACTCCAAGTAAGTGCCGTCCCTCTGATGGTGTATCGAAAATCCCCCCCTTCTGACAATGGTATAGTCAGCAGTTCAGGGAATGAGGCTGTGACTAGTATTCTGAGCACCTCAGAAAAGACCCGAAAGGAATCCCATACTCCGCCTTCTACTAGCTTGATTACCGCACCGCCGGGTACCTTCTCAACTACCGCGGGTACAAATATAACCACAAGCTCTGAAACCGGACGGTTTTCTAGGACGAGTGGTTCCACTACTACAACCGAGCCCGGGACTACAGCGGCTGCGACTGGAACTGCGTCACCCAGCAAAACAAGTACTGCTATCGGTGCTGGATTTGCCAACTTGAGCAAAGGTCTGGGGTGGGGAGCAATCTTTGTCTGGTTGACTCGATTACTAATTGTCTAGTCCGAGTGAGAGTGAGTGATTGCCCCACATTTTAACCCAGTAACATGCTAACCTAAGAAAGTTGCTATAATTTAGTTCTCACTCTTATAGGTAAATCTCGGGTAAAGGCTCATGTAAGGAAAATGCGTGTGTTGTCGTTGGCTTAAAACGGTTTTCCCGACTTCCGGGGGTGGAGGCGCACTGGACGATTCAAGGGTCCAGATTGCATTCGTTTTCGTAGCGGTGGTATTTAATTTTGCAGCAGCTCCAAATTACAAGGTTAGACCTAAGCTTGCGCACCATTCCGAAAAGTGATTTCCTGAAGTGATTTTGTAGAGAAAAAAATGTTCCCACAGTCACAGCGGTTGTCGCCCCTCTTGACCCCTGATCCTTAGCTTCCGTGACAACACATTCAAGCATCGGCATCGCCAGGGTATGGTAGGTGAACTTCGCTAAAAAAGGATGTCTATCAATATTATCCGCGGTCTCCAGGGTATCGTAGGGGCATGTAAGCGCGTATGAGCTTGGGATATGCATGGTGCAGTATACTCGAGTAACGTTTCCTGGCAACATTGGGAGTTGTCTCCTGGCTGGCGGAGGGGGGAATTGGGTCCCTCGTGAGGCGCATGGTGCTGGGATGTTCAGTAGAGCGCAGTACAGTACAAGTAACGATGCAGCGAAAATATGTATCATGCTCGTGGCAGTTGGGCAACCACAGCCGCTATTGCACTACATTAAGATGCGAGCGAAGGAGCTGGAATTCGCGGTGTGAAATAGCAGCAACGGTTGTTCAATTACGAGTACCAGATGGAGTAAACGGGTACTGAGGATTGATCACTGTGAGAGATTGAGAAGGAAAAAATGGTGACGGCAGTGTTGGCGGTGATGAACAATTTACCCTAGGAAAGATCGATACCGTAAGCACCATCACACACCTCCATTGCTTTAGTCCACTCATTGCTGACACCGCTCGTGCCTTTCCACAGCGAAAATTGGCAAAACCTCACTCCCGGATCTTCCTTTTCCATATATCATACCCGATTTAAAGTTATTTCATCCGTGCAATGTCTCGTAACCAACTCGAAGTCGCTAACTAACCGGAGGTCCCACAACCTTTGCAAAGTTCTACAAGCACCATCTCTCGGGAGCGATCATTACGAGAATCATCAGTTTACCATGCTAAGACAGTTGCCCGGGCAACAACCACCGACAACGATGTTCTGATCTTTGACGATGGGGAAGAAACCCTTCCAAAGTGACGATCTTCGGTTGTGTGAGCGCCATCCGATCACCAAGACCGCCCGCCCGCCCTAAACTCTGCGGGTGTGCGCTGTGGTATCGTTCCGTACCCTACCCTACCCTACCCTAATCAATTTACCAGGGTCCTGCGTGAAGGGGACCCCTTCTCCCCCTCGAGTAAAACACTCCCCCAATACTCAACCACCGATCGAGCCAACCTAGATTAACGCTTAGCCATCCATCCATCATCGGTTAGAATTTACTATTCATAGAGCGTGTTTGGGTGGGTGGGGGAAAATCCCGATTATTTTCTCATTGGGACTTCCTTCCCCTACTATAATATTTGAGATAGTAAGTAAGGTACTCGGGGAGCGGTTCTTATCACCCGTGTTACCGGGAAAGAAAAACGTGGAAACACGGGGTATCGTTTTACCCTTGACTGACTTGCGGATGTCGTGATTGATGGAAGACGTCGGGTACGGCTGAAGGCTGAAGCTGGCGAGTGAAGGAGAGAGGGCCAAAAGGGGAAAGTTTGCAAAAAAAATTTATCAATTTTTGCACTTTTTGTTGCTTTTTTTTTTTTTTGCCTTAGTTTGTTGTTGTACTAGCAGTGGCAGTGTTGATCGAGGACTTGTTGAATAGAAATGGAAAAGGGTATCGTAAATAAATCTACACTTGGGAAAGAAAAAGTAATAAAATGGGAAATTGGTTGGCTGGTAGAGGTGCTGAGCTGGCTGAGCAGGAGAGATACAGACAATATGGCGGATGGACTACGGTCGAACCCAATTCTGGGGTCGGTTTGCGATCAGTTGTGGTGGTTCCTGTATCGGTACTGCGTCGTGCATACCGGTAGGGAGATTCCATGGGGTCCGCCGGCCGGTCATGTACGGTACTGTACGAGTACTCGTACAGTACCGGTGCTCGAGTATGCTAGACATAAGTATTTACAACATGTGTGTAGCGAGAAGTTCTTTTTATTTCTTCTTCGACGTTGCTATGTGAGAGCTCGAGCTCCCGTTCAGTAAAGTACCGATTGTGCCGTATGGTGGAGTCTTGGGTGGGGGAAGGGAGCCAATGGGGGAGGAGGACGCATCTGCAGTCGACAGCATCATACCCCGGTACGGTAGGACATTCCCTGGGAAAGGAATGAGGAGGATGCAGTGAGTTGGAAAAAGAAAGGGAGGATGAAAAAAAAAACTGTCCAAGTTTTACCAATCAGACGCGGGTTCCTGAGAAGCATGATGCAGGAGAGTAACGGTGCATATCTCTTTCCCTTTTTCTTTTTGGAGAGGGGGGGGAAGAAAAGAGAGAAAAGGGTCGGTGATATTTTTCGAGGTGTGCGATGCGCTGACCCATACTGTGCTCGCGTTGATGTAAGTATGTCGGAGTAGGTGAGGATTTAACCCCTTTATGGGCAGATAGACCTAGTCTATGATGGTCGAGATACGTATCGATACATACAGACACTCGAGTACGGTAGTGATTCAATCCCTGAGCGCCACTTCCCTTACTGCATATAGTATGGTGATTGGGACCCTGGAGTGACCGGTGATAATGTTTACCGGAAAAACTCCAGTCTGAGTGTGGTGATATATTATCGGTAGTGACCATTTTTTGTGACTTCTATTGCTTCAACCGGCTCGAGTATTCGCGGCATATGCCAGAATGGGACGCCGTAGGATACATATGACGGGGAAACGAGGTATTCGAAGGCGGCACTAATAGTCCGTGCTGTATACGGCAGTATGTAGTAAGGAGCGATATCGTCGACGTCGTGAACGTTCCGAAAGCCAAGCCATCTGAGTAGGGGACAAGGGGGGAAATGGCTAGAGAAAATGGGAAATGCTGCACGCATTAGGGATTTTCCCCAATAAAATTATGATAGCCTCCTGGTAAGAATAGAAAATGAAAGGGAAAAGGGATTGTGCTGCTGCTGGCACTCTTTGGTGCCTAAGGTGCTGTGACTTGCTGCCCATCTCAAGCAAAATTCCGTTGGGGTAGCCATCCGGGATCGATATGTTTATTTTAGGCTTTGCGTGACGGCGGCCCGGCTCCATTGGTGCGGCCAAAGCCTCCTCACTGCTTCCCTCGACCACCCGAATCCACCAGCCCGTCAAGAGCTAACACCAAAAACACTTTCTTGGGTCTTCCTTGGATAGCCTAAACCACATTAGGAAGGAACACAAAGCTCTACTGGCAGCGTAAGTTATGATGCATATTTCGAGATTCCAACCCCAAACCCTTCCATGGGCAAGGCTCGCATAAAGCCAGTTGTCCTCGCTCTTCCCCAGAACTTCCCTTCCTCCAAATCACTAACTCTTCGCTCTTCCTCCTCGAGGTTATATACTCGCTACTCATCCAGCATCCTCCTTTTCGATAAAGTGTCCTCTTCCTGAAGAAGAAGACTCGAGCTTTGTATTGCCGAATAACCTTTCATCTCACCCTTCCCCTTACTATTTCTCGACCCTTTCTCCCACCCCTTTCCCTTCTGGGTTTGCCCCCACACTTCATCACTCTCATCATCACTTCCCTCTATATCTCCGTTACACCTATTCCAAAGACGAGAAATAGGTGCTATTCACTGAGAGCTTTTACTACCATCACCTGATCGAAATCGAGACATTTGATTTCTCGGTTTCAAGTCATCTCACCCCCAACACACTTCCGGCCTAACTTCCTGCAACACGATGTCTTACGCATCGGTTGACCCTTCGTTACTTTCAACCTTTGACAACGAAGATTTCTTTTCGGATAACGAGACAGTCGTCTCACTATTCGATAACGAACCCTTCAGTTGTGCGGCATCCAACTCGGGCAGTGATTCTACCTCCCCGACAGACGCCAACTCTCCTCGTGAGGCGTTTACCCCTGGATGCTCTTCCTCTCCTCAACCTGAGAAGGTTGAGGAGACGGACAAGAAAACTGCACCAGCAGCAAAGCCGGTGAAGAAGAAGCGGAAGTCATGGGGCCAAGAACTCCCGATTCCTACCACAAATCTTCCACCTCGGTAGGCTACCAAATCATCCCTAATCCTTTTAGCCGCTACTTGAATGTTCCTTTACTGACATCATTTCCAGAAAACGTGCGAAGACAGACGAGGAGAAGGAACAGCGAAGGATCGAGCGAGTACTGAGAAATCGTGCCGCCGCGCAATCCTCTCGTGAACGTAAACGGAAAGAAGTTCAGGCCTTGGAGGAGGAAAGGACAAGGCTGGCCGAGAGCAACGCTGATATGAGGGCTCGGCTTGTAACTCAAGAGGAAACCAACAGAGCCTTGTGTCAGCAGTTGGAGACGATGCAGCAGACACTCAAGCGTTATGAGGAATACTTGAAGATGGCTAGCGATATCGCTGCCAACGCCACTGTCAATCCCGTCGACCCGCTCACCCCGACCTCTTATCTTGCAGCTCCCGGACCAACTGCCGAGGAGGAAGAAAATGCATTCCTATTCCTCGATATCCCAGAGGCGGCTCCGGTTACTACTCTCGATCCCGTCAATCTCCTTTCAGGATTTACCTGAAAGATTCGTCTCGCAATTGTCGCCATGCCCCATCAATGGAAATCTTCCACCCTCGCGTTGTCATTGGTTGTAGGACCGTGTGAACCCTCAGCGAGGCGGCACCTCAGCGAGGCACGGCATTTCTTGGCAAGCAACAACCGGTTTACTCTGGGATTTTTCTAGTCAATCAATGCCGTGCCTTGCTGAGGGTGCCGCCTCGCCGAGACTCACGGTCTATCCATTGCCGGATAAACTCCTTGCGCGCCCAAATTTCTACAATTTTGCAGAAAACGCCTCGGGAATTAACTTGCACACTAAGAGTAATCCTGCTAGTCTTTGCTCAATGGCTTATTCACCTCCTGTCATGTTCGATAGGATTCGAATTAGGAAAATGAGTGCTCCATTTTAGGTGAAGATTGAGCGAGGAAATACGGCAACAATTATATGACAACGAAAAACACCGATCACAAAGGCACAACTTTGGGAAGAGAAATCGAGGGTGGAAAATGTCAGGGAGCTCAAGGCAAGACATGGATGATATTGAGACGTATTATTCATTGTGTATTAGCTTGTGGTATTAGAATTTTCTCATAAAGCCTGTGTCATTATGGAGACGTCGGATTTGGTAATATTGACGCGGTAGTATTGGAAGTTCTTAGATGCTGCTAAGTATACTCGGCTTATTCCTTCATCGTTCGGACAAACGTCTCGGAGATGCGCATTGGATTGTGCATCCGGTAGACGGAAGCAGGGAGCGTTCGAAGGGAACTAGGAGAGTCAGGTGCGCAGAGGCTAGGAATAGTGGGAGTCCTTCGTGAAGCACGTCTTTCTTCTGTTAGCTTGGAAATTCTGCAAGGGAAAGGGAGACATACAAAGAAGGGAATGGATATGTGGCCATCGATGGAAGGATTGGAGGATGACCTCGTTATATTTTATGTACTCCTGCCTTTACCGTTAGGTAGCTAACTTGTACGAAAAGAGAAACATCCCCACTCACCCAGGTACATGATATTATTTAGTAGCTATTGTAATGTACCGGCGGGACAAAAAAGGCGACTATCATGACATTGAATTACAAGGAAAAAAACATGTGCAGGGGTGGATGGGTTCAACGTTGGTGGATGACTAATACGAGACATGTTTCATGCGCACTATTCTTCCGTACTCGTACTCGAGCACTTCGAACAAGACTTGTACGGAGAATCCAGTACGGTGCATCAATCTGCAGAGTTGGTGTGTGGTCTGAAGTGCCTACAGCTGGATCCGTCTCCGGAAGCTTGGTGGGCGTTTCTGACGTGAATCGGTGTGGTATAATATTATTCCTGACTCTGAATACTAGTACTTCGGCACATCGTTGCTACTCGGAGCTGTCTTTCAGCCCCCAGCCGGGACCGACCTTAGGCAACTCCAACATTCCAGCGAGAGGTCCAATTACCGTACTACATATACAGTTTTTACGGTGTGTTTGCTTCGATATCGGCTTCCGTTTTATTTTCTTCTACCACTGACTTGTTCCCCCCCCCCCTCCGCTCTTATCTTAATGTGGGTGCTTGTGGTTTGGCATTGATATTGGCAAACTTATCGGTTCCAATCCGCATTATTTCTTTATTGAAGCGAAAGGTAAAAAGGTTTTTGTTTGCCTTGGGCGGGGGTGTCATCTAAAATTTTGCTCTATGGGCGTGAAAGAATTCTGGGGTTCTTTTGGCTCTATGTGGGGGCGTCAAGGGGTGTTTCAGCTCCCCAGATCTCTCTCTTCCATTAGCTTGATTACGGAACTTTTAGAGTTATCACAGTGTAATGTTAGGTTATGCATAGGTATTTTACTGTACAGGGGTTACTCGGGTATTGGGATAAGAATTAAGGGATAAGTTAATTAGAGAAGTAGTTCTGACTGATGGCAGAGTGAGCGGCGAAGGAAGATGGTATGATATTACGTGAGCCTTACTGTGCGAGTAACATATCTACTGGCAACCCAGCGTCCCTGCCGGTGTGGAGCGCATTTAGGAACCCTCCTTCCTTTCAGCCTCCAGTGTTATACACCCGACACTGTACCACGATGCGCCCAAACACGAATAATGCGCCCGTAAATTACGATACGAGCGCTATGGCGGATAATCCAGCCTTACAAATTGCACCGCACCGGAGGTCCTGACGTCGCACCACCGCCTTGCGTAGAAGCATAAGCCCTCCCCATATATCTGTGGGCAAGCAGGCGGCAACGGTACGTATAAGTACCGGGAATCGGTGGGCGAGGAGGTGTGCGGGTTTTCTCTTCCTCCTCTCAACAAACATATGGCGTTGTTCCTCCTCAGCGTTCGTGCCAGTACCGGCATCGGTGTTGATACCGGTGTCGTGTTCGTCGCGCACTGTACTGTACCTCTCGTATACACCGTGGTACCGGAGTTTGAGGCTGGGTCGGTGGGGGGTGAGTACCGTATTGTTCATGCTATATATACGTTAACAATCTCATCGCATATATTAATACAATCTACGGTAATGTGGTCTGGATGTTTTTTTTTGTTTTTTCTTTCTTTTTTTCTTTTCCCGACCGGGCTGGATGGTGGCAGGTGGGTGTCCGGGCACTTGAAATGAGATGGGATGGGATGGGAATCATGGGATGGGATGGACGCTCTCCCGAATTTAGTGTTTCCGCTTCGAGCCTATGATGTGCAGCCTCCCGGGGCTAGCGGAAGGAAGGTCGGGATGGAAATTGGGCTGCTGGGCTAGGATGAAGGATACGCTGTGCGGGGGATAAATGGTCATCGGGATTTCCGGGAGTATGTATGATAATGTATCGATCGATGTTTCAACCCCACTCGATTTAGACTACCCCTCATTCTACCCATGGGAGTGGGGGGTCACTGTACTTGCGCCGGTATGAGTGGTGGATTATACGTTCGAGCTTTGGTGCCCGTTGTTAGTACGATGCAAAAGGGAATAGAACTCTACGAGTAAACTGGACGGGGCGTTCGATCATTTATATTATAACCGGGCATGATAACGGCGCATGGCTAGACGGCACTGCGGCGGGGCGGGAAATGTTTTGTTACCCCTCCTCTCTCACTCCGCAACCTCACCACATACTTTACAATTCCGATCGAAGATGGCAACGACCATGGGTACCGGCAACGACCACTTCCTCGGCGTCGACGTCGGCACGGGGAGTGCTCGCGTCTGCATCATTGATGGAACTGGGGAAATCAAAGGTGTTGAGTCGAAGGAGATCAGGACATGGCATGAGAAGGCAAATTATTACGTACTTTCCTCGCACCCCTCCCCCCCCGACTCTCGCCCGGCGGGCTAGTTGACAGACCCGGTAGGAACAATCCACGGAGGACATTTGGAGTGCAATATGCTACTGTAGTAGGCTAGTATTGGAGAAATCCGGGATTGACAAGGCGAGTGTTAAGGGTGTGGGATTCGACGCTACCTGTTCGCTCGCGGTGCTTTCGCAGGAGACGGGCGAGCCGATTTCGGTTGCTGGGCCGGGGTTCAAAGATCGGGAGAGGAATGTTATCTGTTTGTGTCCTCCTTGTCTTTCGCTTCGTGATTCGATTGGCTAAGTTCTGTGACCAGTGTGGATGGATCATGTATGAGGACCTTCTCCAACTTCCCTCCCCAGTAGCGATCAGGGGACGGCTCGATTTACGGATATGATATAGCGTCCGGAGAAGGAAACCAAAGCGATCAACGCGACAAATCATAAACTCCTCCAATATGTCGGTGGGTCGATGTCTATCGAGATGGAGATTCCGAAGGCCCTCTGGTTAAAGAACAACATGCCCAAGGAACTGTTCAACAAATGCAAGTTCTATGACCTGGCGGACGCACTCACACACATGGCCACGGGGAAGGAAACGAGATCCTATTGCAGCGCTGTGTGCAAGCAGGGGTTTGTCCCCGTGGGTGTGGATGGGAGCGTTAAAGGCTGGCAGGAGGACTTCCTCAACGATATTGGATTGCCGGAGTTGGCGGAGAATGAATTTATGAGGATGGGGGGTGTGCATGGAGTTGTAGCTTTCCCCCTATTTGTACTGGCTCCTCTGGTGTGATTCCTTACTAATTATTCATGGGCGGGGGTAGAACGGGACGATTCTATCCGCCGGGGAGTTGGTTGGGGAGCTCAGTGAGAAGGCGGCAAAGGAACTTGGGCTCGTTGCTGGGATCAAGATTGGCAGCGGGGTTATTGATTGCTATGCGGGATGGATTGGAACCGTGGGGGCTAAAATGGAGATGTCGAAGGATCTGCTGTCCGGAGATCATGCGAGGAGCGGTCTCGGACAGGCTTTCCGCAGACTTGCGGTGGTTGCGGGGACTAGCACCTGCCATTTGGTGATGTCGAAGGATCCGATTTTTGTTCCGGGGATTTGGTAATTTTCCGGGGGTTTGCATATGCCGATATTTGCTAATTGGTGGTAGGGGGCCGTACCGTGACGTCTTGCTACCAGATTACTGGATGGCGGAAGGCGGACAATCGTCTACTGGAAGTCTTTTGCATAATGTTTTGACAACACACCCTGCACACAGTGAAGCCCTGGAGAAGTCCAAAGAACTCTCAAAAAACATATTTGAATATCTTAATGAGCACCTAGAGACCCTACGGAAATCCGGGGGCGCCCCCACAATTGGCTACCTCGCCCGCCACCTCTTCTTCTACGGCGACAAGCACGGCAACCGCTCACCGATAGCCGACGCGGCCATGCGCGGCGCAATCGTAGGTCTAAGCATGGACTCGAGCATCAACGACCTCGCACTCCAGTACTTTGCAGCAATGGAATTCATCGCCCAGCAAACACGCCATATCATTGACACGCTGAATGGCCGGGGTCACGAAATCACAAGCATCTTCATGAGTGGCGGGCAATGCAAGAACGACATCCTCATGCACTTGATCGCCGATGCAACAGGGTACCCAGTCGTGACCCCTAGGTATATTGATGCGGCGGTCGTTCTGGGAGCCGCAATGTTGGGTGCTAAGGCTGCGAGCGCCGACGGCGAGGGGAATACCGAGAGTTTGTGGACTATTATGGATAGGATGAGTAAGCCCGGGAAGACGATTTACCCGACTGAGAATGCCAACGAGAAGAAGTTGCTCGGAGCAAAGTATGAGGTGAGTTGTGCTGGTAGAAGTCGTGAGCGGTGGGGGCTCTGGGTTTACTAATCATGATGGATGCAGGTCTTTTTGCACATGTCGAAGGCGCAGCAGACATATAGGGATACGGTGAACGCTGCTATTGGGGATTGGAAGGCTTAGTCAGACGGGGGCATGCTTGGCTTACCATAGACTTGAAAATATCGTGTATGCTGTGGACGGTTATGCTTTGGTGGTGGTGGTGGTGGTGGGGTTAACGGTGTGAACTAGAATTTTGATGCTTCCATGTCTTGTGATGTCAGCGAACTTGTCTTTGTGGACATTCGTTTAGATACAGACACAGTATTCAATTAGTGGTGGGCTTTTAAGTTATTGCACACTCGACAATGGCAATCGACTTGAATGCATAGCTCTCGGGGCGCTGGGATTTCGTTGTAGCCCCCATACTATCACCAATACTACTCGCGGACAACACCTGGCTCCCTACAGCGCATCATTACGATAATTACAATTCTACCGTAACCCGCGGGGGCCACTCATCCACCGCGGAATGTCGGAGCAGTACTATATTACGGTACACACCCGACCACAACCCCCGCTTGCCCCATCAAACTGATCTTCCCTCCCAATCCCGTCCGTAAATGGTTGTAAATTGTATTATACATTGGAAAGGATTGATATGCGCTAGTTGGATGGCCATGATCTATCCATTTAGGTCTAGTAGGGTTTTTGGCGGATTTTTGGGTCTTATAGGGTGGTTGTGTAAGTATGTTATAATTATTATTCGTTTTGCTGGATTGGTTTGTTGGCCGGGTAGGGCCGGTGAGGTGTGAGACGGGAGAAGTTGAGGTGTTGGGTGGGGGGCTTCTTTGGAAGGTTGCGCTTGGGTTTGAAGGTTTTATGCAGAGGGGGGAGGGGTGTACCTGCTCGGTTTTTTGTTTGGGGTTTTCGATTTCCAGTGTTTGGTGATGAGGTGATTTGACGCACGAGTAAGTGAGCCGCTCTTAGGAATCCAGGATTATTCAATATTAGTTTATCACGTACAGGCCCTACCACTACTCATCTTCAAACACGAAAATCTGCTTCTTCCCACCGAAGCCCTGTACACTGCGTTCTATCGCGGCTTTGAGTTCCTCCTCTTTGGTATCCCGTTTCCAAACTGTGACTTCCATCGGCACATCCTTGAGTTCCCCGGATGAGATGTAGCGGAATATCTCTTCGAGCATTATTTCCTTCTCCGCGGGGTTTTGGTCCGACCACCGCGAGACCCAGAACCCGTGGAAGTGTAGGTCCTTGAAAATTAGGAGACTCGCACCTAGGGTGAGGGGCTTCTTGGACATGGCGCCGTAGGTTACTAGATGCCCGCCGGTGCTGTACGGATCATCAGGAATCATCTCGGAGATCGAGATGGGGGGGAACATACTCGAGCAACTTACAAAGATCGATCCCCGCTTTCCCACCCACAGAATTCAACCCTAACATCGCTCCCTTCCCGCCCATGATGTTAATAACTCCCTTTTTTATCTCCGGATCCGCCAACTCTTTATCCGTTAGCACCACGGCCCCACCACCCCCCAGCTCCACCAACTCCCTCTTCAGCTCCTCAACCCCCTCCCTATGCCTAACCACACTAACGCTATTCAACCCCCAAATCCTCCCAAACTGCAATGCAGCCCTGCCCACTCCCGAGTTTGCCGCGTTCTGGACGAACCACTCGCTCGACTGCAGCGGGACAAAGTCCTTCAGCATTCGGTAAGCTGTGCAGGGATTCACGGACACGGTGGCCGCCTGCAATGGTGTGATAACTGATGGGGATTTCTGGATTTTTAGGAGGTTTGAGGAGCGCGCGGTGGCGTGGGTGCGCCATGTGCCGAATGCGGTGTGTCGCATTATTGCCATGTCGCCCGGTGCAAAGTCTGTTACGGACCAGCCGATGGAGAGGATTTGCACGGCGCCTTCGTTACCCGGAACTGCATGGGGTGTGGGTGTGCCAAAAGCTGTGGTGAAGGTGGGTTTTGAGGGGTAGACGCCTTCGACCTTGGGTTTTTTTAGTTGTTGAACGAGGAGGGGAAGGGAAGGGGAAAGGGGAGTACTTGGTTTATGTCTGCAGGATTGATTGGTGCGGCGAGAAAGCGGACGGTAATTTCGTCGCCGTGGGCTGGGGAAATGGAGTGTGAATGGAGTCTGCTCCAGTTTTTAGCACTTATTTCGTCCCTTTCCCGCAGGATTGGGGACTCGCTTCAAGACATCCTTTGGTTGTCCATACTCCGAAAATATTAGGGCTTTGGCCTGAGTGTAACCGAAGACGGAGATATGGCGTTTTGGAATTGCGCCTACCGAGCTCAGGAGTGTGCGCTGTAGGGGAGTTCTGAGTGAAAACATTGTGTATTTGAGCGGTGGGAGGGGAGGAGGAGGATGAGATGGCTGAGGTGGAATGTTTGCTTGTGAAGATGATATAATGGGTGGTTTTCGGTTGTTGCGGCGTACGGCAAGTTCCGTGTACAGTACCCAGAGGTCAATTAGCTTCACGCCCAGAACCCCCAGGTGAGTTTGACATGTCTGGACTTTGGAAGTGCAGGATTATTGGAGTTGGTGAAGCATAGCAATGTCAATTCGTGCCCCAGTTTATGTCATGGGAAGGATGACAGCAGTGGCTTACCATCGCCGGAGCAGCTGCTGATCCCGACAGCCGGTAAACTCCGTTCTGTCCAAAGCTCTCCAAGGCCCCCAAGAGCCTCAAGACATTAAAAACCAACACCATACAATCAACCCTACAGTCATAATATCCCCAATAACCCCTCTTATTACTCCCTCCACCCCGCCATCACCTGTCCAATCACATCCCATCACTCGCAACCCCATCCCGAAACAGCTAGCCGGAAAATAATTCATGCGACGTCATTCGTCAGAGCGGTTTGGCAACTGCCAGCAAACACTCCCTCTTTCCTCTCGCACTTTCCCTCCCCCACCTTAATACGAACCAGTAAAACAACAAAATAGAAAAGGCGCATCCCCTCCCCTCCTCCCCTCATTCACATCTCCACCTCTAATAAATTGAAACCCCTTTCCCTGCTCAGTCTATTCTCCAAGCTCCGAGATCAGAAGAGAGAGAGGAAAAAGGATACAAGCGAAATGTCTTACAATTTCAGAAACGAGCTCAACGCTCCTAGACGCTTCCGTGAGAGCGACAACATCTCCCTACTTACCATGATGGAATTAGCCCCCGCACCGATAGAAGACGAGGACTACGTGACGTACTTCCCCACACCACCGGAGATTCAGCAGGCAAAGGCGGACATGAATTCCTCGACGGGCTCGCTGGCGGGGTTATCGAGCTCGGGGAGTTGGGGAAGTGGCTCTTCTTCTAAAGGTGTTGTTTATTGGTGTAAGTTCATCCTTCCTTCCTCTCCAAAGTGGCATTGAAGCGGGTGTTGATTAGATTGAGTGCAGTAACCAGGACTCAAAAATATTCTTCCTACGCTTTCACTTCCTTCCTCGGAATCCATGCCACGACCGCATCCATCACGCCATTGATCCTAGGCCTCGATGCGGGTGACAGCGCCCTGCTCCTCGCCAGAACGTACTACTACCAGGCCTCTCCCTACATCGAAATGCTCCTTATCCCCGGTTCGCTAGCGCTGCATATCGGCTCCGGCTTCGCGTTGCGTGCGTACCGGTCCTACCAGCAGCGCCAGCGATACGGCGGTAGACCGCCAAAGTCTGTGTCACAGTGGCGGTGGAGGAATTTCTCGGGGGCTTCGCTGGCGGGCTACGCCTCGATTCCGTTCGTGGCGCTCCACGCGGCACTGCTGAGGGGAGTGCCATTGTGGGTCGATGGCGATAGCTCCCAGATCAGCCTGGAGTTCCTTGGGCATGGCTTTTCGATCGGGAGGTTGGGGAAGTGGATTGGGGCCGGGTTTTATACTGCTATGGTCGGGTTAGTCTCTTATCATGTTGTCTATGGTTGGTTTGCCCTTTGTTTCAGCAGAATGGAGGGGAGAGGCAGAATATTTGTGGGCTAATTGTATCATTTGGGCGGTAGGGTGGGCAAAGTTTCTTAAGGTGAACCCGCGGAATCGTAGGATCACGGCAGGCACCGCTATGGCGGTGGCCGGGGCTTGGCTCTCTGGGTTATTCGTGGTCGTCTCGAGGTCGGGCCCTGCAAGGGGCTTTCTTGGGAGACATTTTGACCACCTCTACAATGTCTTTTTCTTGAGGACCTTGATGGTTGATTGAATTACCCTCCCCACGATCATGAATTACGACCTGTCATGCCAAAAAAGCTATGCGGAGATTCGAAAACGAAGCTTACGAGAAATACAGCCTTTCTTTGCTCTTTTTTTTTCCTTTCCCCTTATTTATTATCGTCGGCGCTGTGATCTTTTGATGCTTAGATGCATGTATATATTATTAAAGTGTATTCATACAGGGGGGCAGTACAGTTAAAGTACAGTTCTAAGGTTACCCCTCTCACCGCCGCCCAATCGATACCTGGGTGCAAGACAATTCACCAATTTTTTATGATATGATAGGAGGAAATTGAAAAAGGTGCCAAACATCAAAAACTCCCTACGCCATCCCATGCTTCCATCACTCAATCCGTAGGTCTCGCAGGATCATACCTCTCC